>JAUUTY010000793.1:0-184837 GCA_030979885.1 Lolium multiflorum | reverse complement strand
ATGCACTCGCAAGAAATAGTAGTTGAAGCAAAAGAGAGCATCAAGAGGCAAATTCAAAACACATTTAAGTCTAACATGCTTCCTATGCATAGGAATCTTGTAAATAAACAAGTTCATGAAGAGCAAAGTAACAAGCATAGGAAGATAAAACAAGTGTAGCTTCAAAAATTTCAGCACATAGAGAGGCATTTTAGTAACATGAAAATTTCTACAACCATATTTTCCTCTCTCATAATAACTTTCAGTAGAATCATGAGCAAACTCAACAATATAACTATCACATAAAGCATTCTTATCATGAGTCTCATGCATAAAATAATTACTACTCCCAACATAAGCATAATCAGTTTTATTAGTTGTAGTGGGAGCAAATTCAACAAAGTAGCTATCATTATTATTCTCATCATCAAATATAGGAGGCAAAGTATCATCAAAGTAAATTTTCTCCTCAATGCTTGGGGGACTAAAAATATCATGCTCATCAAAACCAGCTTCCCCAAGCTTAGAATTTTCCATAGCATTAGCAACAATGGTGTTCAAAGCATTCATAGTAATAACATTCCCATTAGCATGCATATAAAGTTCCATGGGTTTCTTAATTCTTTCTTCAAACACATCATGTCCTAATTCAAGATAAAGTTCATAAAGATCTCTCATTTTATTGTTGTCTTCCATTAAGCCTAACTAGTGTAAACAAGAAACCAAATGTCGCAATTGCGGAGATCTAAAGGAAATAGCTTGGTACCTAGCGAGCGCTTAGGAGGAGCCAGCTTAGTAAGCTGAGATCGGTGTGAGTACCTTTACCTTTCCTCCCCGACATGAGCCGCGAGAAGAAGTGCTTGATGTCTCAGATTGCTTCTATTCTGTAGACGGTGTTGGGCCTCAAGAGCGAGAGGTTTGTAGAGCAATGACAAGTTTCCTTAAGTGGATTGCAAGGTTTATCGGGCTTCGGGGGAGAGGGTCAAAGATATCCTCTGTTTACAACCAAAACACAAAGCAAGAAGTCTCTTGTGTCTCCAACACACCTAATAGGTGCACTAGTTCGGCGAAGAGATAGTGAAATACAAGTGGTATGAATGAATATGAGCGCGGTAGTATGGCGCGAGAAAATAGCTATTTGGCGTGCGGTTGATGGTAATGTGTGCGAAGAAGTAAACATGCAGTAGAGACGATGAAGCAAGCAGCGATAACGGTATTTAGGAACAAGGCCTAGGGATTAGACTTTCACTAGTGGACACTCTCAACTTTGATCACATAACAGAATAGATAAATGCATACTCTACACTCTCTTGTTGGATGATGAACACATTGCGTAGGATTACACGAACCCTCAATGCCGGAGTTAACAAGCTCCACAATTCAATGTTCATATTTAAATAACCTTAGAGTGCATGAAAGATCAACACGACTAAACCAAGTACTAACATAGCATGCACACTGTCACCTTCACGCTTATGTAGGAGGAATAAATCACATCAATACCATCATAGCAATAATTAACTTCATAATCTACAAGAGATCATAATCATAGCCTACGCCAAGTACTAACACGAGTGCACGCCATATTACCATTCACTACAAGAAAAGTTCGATAGACGACGTCTCAAAATCGTCGCTAAGGATTATTTCGTCGCCTATGGAGGCCTAATAACCCGACGATATGGGTTAGTTATCAGCTGCGTCAGTGCAAAAATCCATGACAGTTTTCGGTACGTGACGCTTGGCGCCCGCCACAGCCACGGAAAATCGGACCGTTGCGGAGAGTGTTTGTTAGATTGTGTGACGTCATGCAAGCCGACACGTGGCGAGGCATGGGTCATTGCGATTAACGGCGTTAGCAAGCCCCGTGGTAGATGGTAGGCCTACACGAGGCCTGCCGCCCGCACGTCAGCGGGCCGGGCCGGATGACATGGTTTGACGGTCCTTTATATCATTTGTTGGTCCATTGGTCATAGTAGACCTAACCTCTAAGTTATTAGTCAAAACTTAAATGGGGCAGCCATTCTGTAATAGAGGTCTATACTGACAAGCTAAGTGACCCATTTAGTGTGAGGGTCAGTATGGCAAGTGGTAGGCCAACAAGCTGAGTGGGCCGGGCCAGCTGCAGTGGGTCCCACTTTCCGGTTAAAGGGCCGGCCGCCCATTTGGTTTGTGGGGTCCACCATACCAGCAGTGGTAGGCCCCAGACAAATAGTGGTAGGGCCAAGAGCTGCAATTGGGTCCCTTTCTGGTAAGAGCCGGCCCATTTAGTTTGTGGGATACACTATATGTAAGTGAATGACCCGACAAAATAGTAAGACCAAAAACAGTCGTCCCACTTTCTGATAGAAGTGACCCATTTAGTACGTGAGACAGTCCGCCCATATAGCAAGTGAAATTTGAGCGGCAAGATAGTGGTAGGGCCAAAAGCACGAGGTGGGTCCACTTTCTGTTAAGAAGTAGGCCCAATTGGTATGTGGGGGTCCACCATATATGGGTGGTAGGCCCAACAGATAGTGGTAGGGCCAAAAACCGTGGGTCCAATTTTACTCTTAAAAGTAGGCCATTTTAATATGTGGGGTCCACCACAAAGCAAATGGTGGCCCAACAATTAGTGGTAGGGCCAAGCGCAGAATGGGTCCACTCTGTTAAGAAGCCATTGATTAGTATGGGGTCCACCATATAGCGGTGGGCGGCCCAATTGGTTGTGGGGTCACCATGGCGGTGGGGCGGCCCAGCAGATAGTGGGCCTGGCCAAAAACACAGGTCGGGTCCCTCTTTCCTCTTAAAGGCAAGCCCATTCTGAGAGCGTAATGGGGTCATACAAGCTGATGAGCAGCCAGCAGAAGTAGTGGGTGGGGTCACTTATGCAGCAAGTGGGCCAGCCCAACTAGAGTGTGGGGTCCACCGTGATCGATCAAATGGGCTGGCCGATAAGTAAGTGGGCCAGCCCGATAAGTAAGTGGGCAGCTAGTTTAGTTCTTGTTCTGTCTTGGCATAATATGGGCTTTGGAATTTACGGCGAGCACATATGTGATTTCGCTTAAATGGGCCGTTTAAGGGATGGGAATTCGTGATTTAGATACTGAGAATATTTACGCAGCATTGATTTCTGTCGGATAGCCTCACTTACCACAAGCACCAAAGAAAAAATGCGCGAAAGAACTATAAAAACTAACTAAATATTACATCAGCTGCAAGGCATTGAAAAAATATTACAGAACCCAGAGAAATTGAATGGTAATTAAACCTAGCAATACAATGAAGCGATCCGGCAATCTTTTAAGTTGTCCATGCAGCACCTATATCTGAAACAAAGACATTACAAGTTAAGACAGCAACAATGGAAAGGCAAAGACACTACAATATTGTTTGCCAAAGAATTTGGAACTCATCATTTCATCGTTATAACAAGATCATTGTAATGCGCACAATAAGCAAACAAAGAGTGCATGCCGCATACCAACAGCCAATATAACAGAGCATGTTAGAATGAAACAGCAGACTTACTACTGTCGAGTCCCATGCAAACCAACATGTTCAGGGAGTACAAAATTGGCATGAACAACATAGTAGCAGGCTATAAATTTTGTAACAACGACTGAGCAAGATGAAGTTATGATGGCTACATCTACAGAGCAGGGAATGTAAACCAAAAATAGAAGTTACGATGGCAAAAGCTAAAGAGGAGGGAATGTGAACCAACATGTGCCAAGTGCAATTACTTCATTTTGGCCGTGAACTAAATAATACTCCTGAACTTATAGTGAAGGGGATGCAAATCAAGATGTTTCGGGATATAAACTTGTAATGAGCAACACATGGAGGATAGTTAATGCTGGAGCTTAGGATGGACCAGATACAGAATATAGTGGGATCACCTGTGAACTTGTATAAGAGGGAATGCAAACCAATATGTTCAGCTTTCCATATGTGAGCGTCATGCCAAGTCAGAGAAACAAGTCAATAATGCAGCTTTTGAAGAACAAGATGGCACACAAAATTATTATCTAGTAGTATGACAAGTTTATTTGTACTACAGGCTAGATAGCAGAGTGATAGCATGCCAAACTAAGTCCTTACTTTGTTAGCTTACAATGAACTAGATACAAAACAATGGCATCACCTACAGGGAATGCAAGCCAACATGTTCATGGAGTAAAAAATTGGCACAAACAACATAGTAGCAGGCCATAATTTTTGTAACAACGGCTGAGCAAGATAAAGTTATGATGGCTAGATCTACAGAGCAGGGAATGTAAACCAAATATAGAAGTTACGATGCCAAAAGCTATAGAGCAGGGAATGCGAACCAACATGTGCAATTACTTAAAATTGGCCATGAACTAAATAATAGCAGGATGTTACTATAATACCTACAGTATAATTTTTGTAACAACGACTGAGCAAGATAGAAGTTATGATGGCTACATCTACAGAGCAGGGAATGCAAACCAAAATGTTCAATCGCTTGAAGTTAGCAATGAACTAGAAAATAGCAACGTGTTACGGTCATAGCTAGGAATGAACTAAAAGAGCTTCAGACAAACAAGCATCTGAACCCAGAACATGGCGCTAAAACAAGGGACTTACATTAGGAGAAGCACTCCGTGGGAGTCACAGCAGATCTTCCTGGGGTTGATAGATTCGGTGATGAAGTACGCTACATGGGCTACTTGGGGGGAGAGACGGCCAGTACACTTCATGGTTACTCATCTCATAAAAACGTAACGACGCGTCGTTAGCACAACGAGTTCCCAAGTTAAGCAGGCTGCGGAGCAAGCAATGAAACGGCAGTAGAGAGTTTAGATCATACCTTTGCGCCGGTGAAGCGGTCGGTTTGCACAGCGGTGTCGGTGAGCAAGATCCGATGCGGTGGACGACGGATCCGGCGAAGCGGCTCCGGCGGGGTGGACGATACCGCAGCTGAAGCGACTGCGGTAGACTGCTGGATGAGCATATGGTTTCGAGGTTCGGCGGGGATGATCCGGTCCGGTTGATGACGGCGTCGATGAAGCGGCTCCGGCAGGCAGCCGGATGACGAGGATCGCGAGGGCTCGGGTAGGCCAGGGAAGTCCGGCGGGGATGTTCCGGTGCGGTGGTCGTGGAGGTGGTAGAGAGAGGGACTTGAGAAGTTCCGGTGGGTGGTCTCAGATGAGAGACTGAAGGAAATGTATTTTTTTGGGAGGGTTTCCGGGCTAGGGAGGTGGTGATCGAAAAAATGACGGGCAAACCCCTCACCAACCGACTTTGCTGTCATCTCCACAGGGGTAGAATGGGAATTTGGAAGCGTGTGAAATTTTTGTATTTTGTGGGCGGGAAGTTTTGCCGCTATGAGATTTTGAATTTGGCTAAGGTCCAAGTATAATGATAAAAAATTGTGAGACCGTACTAGTACCTCTGTTCAAGGCCGAGTGCAAAATCAAATCATCATCACGTTGAATATAGGTCACTACCATGATCATGATCTATCTTCTTAATCCCATTCAAAAATGCGTTTGAAATATTTCAGGATTGGTGGGAGATTTTGCCGCCCGACAGAGATTAAATTAAACCACACGTTCGACAATTCAAACTTGAGACCTTGGCTATGATACCATTTAAGTTCGAACTGATTCAAAAAAGGCTAGGCAATTAATTTATATAACATCCACAGGAACAACTACCAAGTTGATCCCAACCGCAGATAAATGCATCCACCAACAAAATTCTGAACGGTGCCTTAATCTAAGGAAACATTTCACAAGACCAATGTACTCACTATGTTAGTGTTCATCTCCAATTATCTATGGCATTTTCTTAGTCTTTGGGAGATTATAACGAACTTGATTGGCCTCGTGCAGTAGGGCATCACATGCTTCTAATCTCGATCTCAACATGTCAACTTTTGTTCTTAGCATAGCTGTTGCAACTCGTTCTACTTGGAGTTGTTCCTCCAAAACTTGAGCAGAGAAAGACTTGGACTTGGGCTTCAAAACCCAGCATTTCGCAGGAAAGAGTTTTTGGTGATATCTTTATCTTTCCCGGGTTTTGCCATCTCAAATTTCATATTAGCCAGACAAGTTTTGAGTAGTGTAAAAAGAAAAGTTATTACAGAGAAAAATGCAGATGGTAGATTTAATGTGTACGAACTACTTTTAATCATACAAGTTGACATGCCTGACTATAATAAGGACCATCTATCTTGCTAGCAGGCATAATTATTAATGGGCTACCATGTACGGGAATCGTATCCTCTAACGTGAAGGAGCTAAGTCAGGAAAAATAAAGAAGCAAAGTCAGGCTTCTGTAGCATAAGTACAAGGTTATGCACTGTCTTTAACTAATAAAGGTGATTACTGTAGATGTTTAAAAACTAAACTAAATTTTATTACACCATAATTTTCTCTGCATGTAATTACTTCAAATGCAAGACACAAGTTTGTATTGTGCAAATTAATTTAAATTATTTGGATTTTAGACATATGGTTTGGGGGAAGGAAAGTTAGAGTACTGTAGCTTCTCTAACTTTTCACCTTCAAGTTAGAGTACTGTAGCTTCTCTAACTTTTCACCCATGTACGTAGTCCTTCCAAGAAACAGCCGTTATTGCATTACGAGCAGAAAATAGTTCACACGTGCGCTCAGATTCAAATTTTCAGCATGCAGTCGATTTATGGTTTAATTGAAGTACACATCAGGAAATTATTTCACACAAAATACAGCAGCCACATGGAACATATCTAATTTTAGTACAACAACAAAATTTGCAATTATTACAGACCACGAAATTTTGAACGAAATTTTGAGCAGTAATTAATTACAGCATTGGCATCAGCAGTCCACTTGACTGAACAACAGAATCAAAGTTTATTTAGACACCTTCAATTCCCAGACACATCACAACTGGCTTACCATGACAAGTGCATAGGAGATTCTTTAGAACATTTTCTGTCAAAGTTTGCCTATTTTTCAATTCATGTATCTCTTGGCGTGTCTTGGCAATTAATTCATCAGCATCTTTGTTTTCCCGCCCAAATATATCAACTGCCTCTTGGAGTGCATCCCCGAAATCTCTTTGTGCCGGATTAAGTTGACCAATAGATACCATGGGCCTATGCGAGCAATATGCACTCTCACTGCTGCTTTGTGAAACATCAATACTTGAGGCATTGGCCCTTGCTTCTGGCATTGTAGCTTTATTTGAAGCCTGAAATTTAGATAAAACAAGTTACAACATCATATGATGCAATAAAAGACCTCCAATTTCAAGAGCATCATTGAGCTGATATAACACAACAAGCAATCCAAAATAGAGCCTCGTACATCTATTTCTTCTGGAATGGTTGGTGTACCGGACTCAGTGGACCAATGAGAGCACGTGCCACTGTCACTGTTGCTCTGTGAAATGACCGCAACACTTGATAAATGGGTTGTCCCTACTGACATTACAGCTTTGTTTGCAGGCTGAAACTAAGACAAAACAAGTTAAAATGCAATACAATACAAGGCAAACAAACAGCATTGTTGACATAATTTTGAAAGAACCATGGGCAGATACAACAAAGAAACCAGTTAAGCCACATGCCTCTTAGAACAAACCAAACTAGATCATGGCGATGATGTATACAATGAACCAAGCAACTAGACATCATGTGCCCAATAACGAAGCCAGGTCACTGCACAGAAGAAATCTAGCAAATAGCCAAATACAGTCAAAAGATGTGCATGTTGGATTTGATACTATTAGGAAAATAATGTATGATTGATTTAAGCATGACTCAGATAGTGCCTTCGACATCGCAGAAGGTCAATGCAACAATTAATTGTATGGCTTGTATGAAGTGCCATAACATTTAAATTAAGCATAACGAGGCATTGCTTAATCTGAGAACTGAGTGCTAGCTCAGTGGCAAGGCTTGCGAGTGCGCAGCCAGCCCACCCGGGTTCGAGTCCCAACAGGACCGAATTAAACGGGGTGTTATCTAGCGCGTATAAATTCGCTGCTAGAGAGGTCTCATCATCTATCTCACAACGTATAGACAAGGGAGGGAATCTTCCTACGTTGGTCAACGTTTAGGCAATGCTTAATCTTGAATTCATGATCAAACTCAAACAAAAAAGGGCATATAACAAGTAGCACCATGTGCATCATGTATAATAGATTACTAGAAACTGAATGAAGCAATTGAACATGGAGCGTATTATATAAACAGCCAGATCATTTGAATATGGATATACCACATCATGTCAATGGGACTCAGAAAAACAAAGCTAGACATTTAAACAAGTAATATAACTATTTTTTCACCATGTTTCAAGTAGAATAGGAAGCTAGGTTAGGAATAAAGCAATCATGTTTCAAGTAGAATAGGAAGCTAGGTTAGGAATAAAGCAATAAAAAAACACAAAGTGCATCATTTCAGCTAGGATCATTTCTATCAAACTTCATGCACTAGCCATGGAACAACAGGCAAACTCAATGAAGCAACAGGCAAAAAATTAACATAATAGAATTTCAGGACTTGTATTAACATAGCCAAATCATGTAACTTATACCCAGGCATGCCGGATGCCAGATGGGTCAAAGGCAGTGTGCAATGTTCCATATGGTCATTGTTTATATTTTATTAGATTCCATTAGGCAACTTAGGTAGTGCAACATACAGAAAATGATGCAATTGAACTATGCACAGGAGGTAAATTAACATTCCAAAAAAAAAACAGGGAACTTACGTGAGCTTTTTTTTGAGTCACACGGACCTCATCGGGTACTTGGACAGAAGAACCTGGTGCCTCACTGTTTCTCCTCTGCATGAAGGAGAGGCCAATTGTAAACAGAAACAGGTCCAAGATATAGAAGTTTGCATTAAGCAATATACAAAAAACAGCAGGTACTTACATGATTATAGGCGAGCTTTACTCTACGTTTATGAGTGTAAGATGTGCCTGCTGCACGTGTAATAATAACAAACAGTTACGAGTCACGGCTTTGCTATAATTAAATTGACACCAAATAGTAGTAGAAGCCATGGTTCAAAAAAGCGTACGCCTAGGTACGCTTAAGCGCGCTTAAGCGCTGAGCGGTTGTCTTCCGCTTCGCTTTTGGCCTAAGCGTTCGATTAAGCGAGACAGGGAATCTGGTCGTGTTTTGTGCTAGAATCTCCTCTATGCGAGTGTTGGTGTGTTGCCTGTGTTGCTCTGCTCCTTGCTCGATGCATTGATGGTGATTAGGTCTGGCTTAGCTGCTTGCTACTCCTCTACTGCTTAGCTGCTTGCTACTCCAGTAAAGCTTAGCTGCTTGTTTGTGTTTGTTACATTGTTTGCTTAGCTGCTTGTGTGTTTATAAGAAATTGGAGCAAAACCGAGGCTAACCAAGGTATTAATCCCCGTATTCCTCAGAAATGTAGCATTACATGCTTAGGATACAAATTTACAGCATATTATAGGGGTATATGTGCCCATCTTGACTTCCCTGTTTCATGTTCGTACGATTTTAGCCTGAGCGCTTAAGCGGCGCTTAAGCTCGCTTAAGCAGCAGTTCCTCTAAGCAGTGCCTCACCGCTCGCTTAGCGCCTAGCGCTTTTTTGAACCTTGGTAGAAGCATTATGACGTGCATAAACATGTAATACAGGATCGCAGAAAGATATCAAACATGATGTAACTAGAGCAGTAGCCTACGGCCAAATAGTGAGAAATTGTAATCGTGTCAATTGTGGACTTGTATAGCCTACCCCAACTTGTTTGGGAATAAAGGCTTTGTTGTTGTTGTTGTCAATCGTGGACATGTAGAGCATTCAACGGCTCATGATTGGTGGCTCATATTTTGTAGAGTTTCAGCGAATGGGTGGGTTAGGTTACTCAGACCACCACACTGTGTATTTATATCATCTGAGTTAGGGTTACAATACTACTGGACATGGGCCTCTATGGGCCTCACACTGGATACAATATTACTACAGCGCTACTACTAAACTCACTCATGGTAACACACCCCCTCAAGATGATCATGGGTAAACAACCATGGCCATCTTGCAACAACATGACACATATGACAACTACGAGTAATGAACATTCAACATAACTCCTAGGATACATGACAACATTGCACTTTCCATCATCTTGTCATCTCGATTCATCTCTTCATCAGCAGCGAAGATATCCAGCTTCAACCATCTGGGATACGCACAACTCCTAACCATACACGTCCTCAACAACCCCGGCTGCCTCACCACACAAGTTCCGCAGAACCATCCACACTCGCCTCAATGTCCTCAGCCTCTCTTCTCCACTCTGCCCGGCCACCTCTTCCGTCTCTCCCACAAACCCCCAGCCAACTCCTGCCTCAACCATCCACTCCTCAAGCACCCATGCCTATCCCCCGGTCAGGCCTCAACCAGTCTCACCTCAGGCACGCATGCCTTTCCCCTGGACATATCCACAACCATCACCATCACCACTAAACCGCAGCCTCATCAACTCCATCACGACTCAACCGCAGCCTCATCAACTCCATCACCACATATCCTCACAGCCTCACATCTCCATTTTCTCCTCACTTCCACTCGGATGGCGCCTCGTCTGCGCGCCCTGGCCAACCTGGCGTACCGCACCTGGCCACATCGACCGGCTCGCGCTGGTCAACGTCCAGCACCAACCTCCGGCTCCGCCCTGCGCTCAAAGGCTCGCCCCACTCCGCACGCCTCCAACTTCTGCCCCTCACACGGATCCAGATCTCTCTGCCACGGATTCACTTCCTCTTCTCTCCTTTCTAAACCAAAACGATCTTCACCCTCTTCTTTCTCCCCGCGCGAGCAGCCGCCGATCTCACACAGCTCACATCGCTGTGTGTGATAGCCGCAACCCACGCAGAGCACCTGATGCGGCCTCCCGCCGCCTGGATTTCTACATCTCAACGGTGGGTTTTGTGATCAAAGGAAGAACTTGTTTGGTACTGTTTGTGGCGGCTAGCAGGAAGGAAACCTAGGCTCTGATACCATGTAGAGTTTCAGCGAATGGGTGGGTTTGGTCACGGAAAAACATACTTATGCGTCGTGTTTAAACCTAAAGGATGAGGTGGTTATCAACGAAAGCACTTGTAAGTTAGAAATATAGCACGAATTCAGAAATACAGTCAGCTGCAATACTCCTAACAGAACAAAACGCGCAGGGATGTCTGGTTACCTATTTCTGGGCGGCGTTTAGACGTGTTCCGCGTTCTTACGGGTGACGTGGAGGTCGGCGAGGGGACTGCTGTTGCGGTGGGTGCCGGGGAAGCAGATCTTGGGGGGTCGGAGAAGGACATGCTGGGCGGTCGATGAAGTGTTCAGCGCGCCGGCCGAACTAGAAGGTCGGTGAAGCAGATGATGTGCAGTGCACGGTGGCGTCGGTGTCGGCGAAGCTGGTCAGGTGCGGTGGTCGATAGAGTCGGCGAACGAGATACGGTGCGGTGGACGCCGGAGTAGGTGCGGATAGGGCAGCCTCGGGGTTTGAAGCCGTGGCAGCTTGAACGGCGAAGTGCGGCGGCCGGGAAGATCTGGAGGTAGGCAAGAGGGGCGGTTTCTCTGAGGGCTTGCGGGCGAAACTAGGGCGAAGCTGGGCGATAGAGGAGTAGAAGGGAATTTCGCAGTCCTTCTTTTGAGGAAAAAAATATTCGCAGATCTGAAACTTTGCGGCGCGAGATATTTGGGCGTTGGCGGGGAATTTTACCGCTCGATGATATTAAATTTTGGCTGCAGTAGGTTTTTTTTTTTAGAGTATGTAATAATAATAAATAGTAGGCCCTACTAGTACTGTACGTCTGTTCAGGAATCCAAGGGGGTAGAGGTAGAGGTATAGATATATAGACAATATAGAGATATAAGAAATGGCGGGGGCTAGCGGAAATGCACTTTGCCTCATAGGAGCATATGCTCCCATTATGTGAATCCATATTTCAAAGTGTCAAAAAATTCTAAACTAAAATTTTACATGTATATCTAGACATTTTATGTTGGTACACAAGTTTTCTCACAAAAAAATTATGTGGCTCCTATAAAAAAGACAAATTTTGATGTTGTAACACGACTACGTACAGTATATTTTTTGCCTTTTTTTACACGCCACACAAAATGTCGTTTTTCCACGAAAACTTGTGAACGAACATATGATGTCACAATGTATACCAAAAAAATTAACATTTATATAATTTTTTTAATCATTTTCTATAATTGGTGCATATGCACGCGTGTGCCAAAACGCCACCTCCGCAGGCTAGGAGTTTCTAAACTTCTTATGGCACATCAAATAAAATGTTGTTCAAACAATAATAATAATGTGCTTATGATTGTTACTCCCTTCCACCATGAATAAAGTCCACATCGGTTTCGTGTCAAACTTTGACTCGAGATTTAGGTACCCACATGATAGTGCTAGTATCATAGCTAGTATCATACACATTGGTCCCACAAAAATGTTGATGTGGCAGCTAATTAAGTAGGAGAGAGGAGATTAGTGTAACATAGGTAGATATTGTATCATAGCGCAAACAACGAGATACATGCTTAGGGTTAGGGGTAGATACATGATTTTTCTGGTTTGAATATGTCTAGACCTTATTTATCAACTACTCCATGATACTACCCACTATAGAAATAGTATGACCAGCCTAATTTTATGACATCCGCAAAATATACCATTGGAAAGTTCATCGAAACAAGCATCCGATGATATAGTTTTGAATGACATGCAACTCATAATTGGCGGGCCCAAGTATTAGTCTAAGTTTGCCTCTGAAAACAAATTGGCATTGTACTCTAGGACAAAGGGAGACTACTCACAATGGCAATATCATAAGTAGTATCATGCACTACATGCATGCAAAATGTTGATGTGTCATATCAGTTAATGATGAAAGAGACGATAGTGGTATCATAGGTAGATATCGTATCATATCATGTAGAACTAGAAAAATTACTGCCAAACAAATCTTGTACACACTTTTGTATTGAGATTCTACAAATCCCTAAATACATGTAACATATTATACTACTACATGATGATAATATGGACTGTGAAAATAATATCGTACATTAGTATCATATGTATGATACTATTATATGATACTCCCCATTGTGACTAGTCTAATAATAACAATAGTACTCAAATTTGTCTTGTCCCTCGGGTGTTTAGAAGTATATGTTCGGTCCCTCACGTATTTAAGAATTATGTTTGGCCCCTCAACTCTAATGTGGTCAAAATTGAGCACTTGAACACTTAGTTAGGTCTAGCAATGATAAAAACTTGATTGGTCTGTTTATTATTTGTTATGTGGCACGGCGGCAAAGCATTTTGCTAAATCTCAAGCACACATAGTTGGGGTCCATTAGAGGGACTAATTAAATCAAAGTACAATGGATTATAAAAGCAGGTTTTATCATTGATTAGCTTTGCAACGGCCTATCAACTGTAAGTGTTGCATGTGTTCTAAAGAACTATGTTCATCGTCACAGATCAAGAGGAGTACGCAGTGGAGGACGCACAAAACAACCGTAGGCCAGGTGGGCACACCTTACTAATTTTCTTTTTTCCACTTTATATGTGATAATTTTTTACATAATTAATTAACTAAAACATTTTAAAATAGGGTGGGCCATTCAACCCAAACACCATGTTGCGTACGTCGCTGAGGGTAAGGGGTAGTCTAAGGGGGCAATGTAAGACCTAATTAAGTGTTTGAGGTTAGTTATGGACCGCTGTTATACCTAATTGTGTTTGAGGTTAGTTAGGGACCTTATTATACATAATTAAGTGTTAGAGGTGAGTTCAAATAATAATATATAGTTGGGGTCTAAAGTTCACCAACGTATGCAACACACGAGCTGCCAAATGTGTACTTAATTAACCCTATTAGGAAAACACAAGATTATCTCATTCAACAAAATATTAGGAAAGTGTATCACAATTGTATTTATCCCTTATCTCTCTCATGTTAACCGAGACAAGAGTTCGTTCTAGGTCAGCTCTACGACAATTAGCGTCGCAAGGGTGGTAACATAGGTGTGCAGTTGCGAAAGTTTTTTCCCAAGTTGTCGACTTCCTCAATCCACACTTAATATTTGTGCATGCGGGCCTAAGTATATGGTACTACTTAGTTCTATTCCTAGTATATATGTTGGGTGACTTAGAAAAATCATACTTCGTACATGATTCCTTCGAAAATCCTTTAGGGCTTCTTTGATTCATATTAGGTTGGTATAAGATAATAGGATTTAGATCTTATAGGAATATTTCCTACACTAGTAGTTTGATTCATATGAACATATCCAATAGGAAATAATCCTATAGGAATCATCAAGTAGTGCAAATCCTAGTATAGGATTAAATATTTGGTCCTACCTCATGGAAAAATTCATTTGGCGCAATCAAACGCAACTCATCTTATTATAGGATTTAACTACACATGTCATCCCAAATCCCAATCCTACATTCCTACTCCTATGATTTCCCTATCCTGTGAATGAAAGGAGCCCTTAAAATCAAACTATCCCGCACCTCGTCGATTCGTATAAAACCGACTCTAGCCAACAACTCTTCGCCCGACCTTTCTTCTTCACCATCAGGCCACCACACACTGTCATTTTCCATTGCAACGCATTTAGGGTGTGTTCGGTTCCAGAACCAAGTGGAATGGAATGGAACCGTTCCGCACCTAGAGCCCATTCTTGTGTTCGGTTGTGGAATGGAACGGAACCGAGTGGTTCCTCGAAAGGGAATATTCTCCCCATATGCAGAATGCACCCATTCCACCGAATCGGTGGAATGTGGTGGAACGGCTGTTACTTAGCCGCTATTAATTACAAAGCACTTCACTAATCCAACCAAAAAAATTATTAGTTGTTGTTAATTATGATTTTGAGATTAAAAAGGCCACTATTAATTACGATATTTAGACAAAAGATTAAACTTTAACTTCATTCCGTTCTACTCTCCAAATTCCCCGACCATACAAAAAATAACATTAATTACGATTTTAAGATTAAAAAGGCCATTAGGCGTTGTTAATTACGATTTTAAGATTTAAAAGGCTATTTGCCATTGTTAATTACGATTCTTAGACAAAAGTTTAGTTTAACCACATTCCGTTCTGCTCTCCAATTCCTCCAACCGAACAAAAAACAGTACCATTCTGTACCTCCTTTTTGTCCAAACCGAACGCGGGGATGGAACCATTCCATTCCTCTGGAAAGGAACCATTCCTTACTAAAATCTTCTTGTGCCACCTCCCAGTTTAAAGGCCTACTCGCATAACCCTACAGCTCTGCACTCGCGTGGGCAACCGAACACACCTACATCATCAATGCCCCGCGTACTTATCCGCACCGCCTACAGCTCTGCACTCCTATGACCTATCCATGGCTGGGCAGTCAAAAAAAAAGCTGCGTCACCTGGGAAATCAACAAGCCGCGCAAGCAAGTCGCAAGCATCATAAATTCCGAATCAATGCCTAGCTACAGTCTACCTGGCCTCCTCCCAACTCATTGTCCTTGAGGCCTTAACAAAGCCTTCTAAAAGGGTTTTATCAAAATATTCCATATGGATTAGTAAAAAAACGCACCTGCTAAAGATTCATATATGCCCATTTGAATCTTGGTCAAATCCTAGGTTTGCATGATTTAAACAAGTTTAAAACATGAATATGAAAATTAAGCATGTATCCTTCGTAGTCACTCCAAAATGAAGCTCTTGAGAGGGTTTTTGAAATTTCCATGTTTGAAACCAAAAACCCACGTACTTCTCTTCATGCTTGACTTCATAAGACAGAGTTTGGGGTTAGGGGTAGCTTGATACATGATTTTTCTCGTTTGAATATGTCTAGACCTTGTTATCAACTTAATTGAATGCTTACTATATATATGACATAAGAAGACTATGTGCATTGGTTTTTCATTTTATTGTTTTTTTAATTTTATGCCCATTTGAATCTTGGTCAAATCCTAAGTTTGACCATGATTTAAACAAGTTGAAAACATGAATATGAAAAATTAAGCATATATCCTTCTTAGTCACTCCAAAATGAAGCTCTTGGGAGGGTTTTTGAAATTTCCATGTTTTAAACCAAAAACCACATATCTTCATGCTTGACTTCATGAGATAGAGTTTAGGGTTAGGGGTAGATACATGATTTCTCTGGTTTGAATATATCTAGACCTTGTTTATCAACTTAATTGAATGCTTACTAATGTGACATAAGAAGACTATGTGCCTTGATTTTCCATTTTTTGTTTTTTCTGAATTTTTATGCCCATTTGAATCTTGGTCAAATCCTAGGTTTGACCATGATTTAAACAAGTTTAATAAAACATGAATAGGAAAAATTAAGCATATATCCTTCTTAGTCACTCCAAAATGTAGATCTTGGTAGGGTTTTTAAAATTTCCATGTTTGAACCAAAAACCACGACTTCTCTTCATGCATGCTTGACTTCAGAGTTGAGGGCTAGGGTAGCTAGATACATGATGTTTCTGGTTTGAATATAAGACCTTGTTTATCAACTTAATTGAATACTTACTATATGACATAAGAGACTACGTGCCTTGGTTTTCATTTATTTTCATTTATTTTGAATTTTTATGCCCATTTGAATCTTGGTGAAATCTAGGTTTGACCATGATTTAAACAGGTTTATAACATGAAATGAAAAGGTAAGCATGCATCCTTCTTAACCACTCCAAAGTAAGCTCTTGGGGGTTTTGAAATTTCCATGATTGAAACCAAACCACTTCTCTTCATGCTTGACTTCATAAGTCGGGGTTTAGGGATATATATATAGGGGTACATGCATGATTTTTTTTACAGTTTGGAATATGTCTAGAACATTTTCCAACTTGGAAAGCTTTATCTAGAGCTTGTTTTTAAATTTTATACCCATTTGATTCTTCATCAAATCCTAGGTTTTTGACCAAAATTTGAACAAGTTTAAAACATGAATATGAAGGTAAGCATGTATGCTTCTTAATTAGTCACTCAAAATGAAGCTCTTGGGAGGGTTTTGAAATTTCCATGATTTAAACCAAAAACCACTTCTCTTAGTGCTTGACTTCATAAGTTAGGGTTTAGGGATATATAGGGGGTAGATACATCATGATTTTTCTGGTTTGAATATGTCTAGAGCTTGTTTATCAACTTAATTGAATGCTTACTATATGACATAAGAAGACTATGTGCCTTGATATTTCATTTTTTTTAATTATGCCCTTTTGAATATTGGTCAAAACCTAGGTTTGACAAAGATTTAAAAAAGATTAAAACATGAAAATGAAAAAGTAAGCCTTGATCCTTCTTATTAACTCCAAAATGAAGGTTTTTGGGAGGGTTTTTGAAATATCCATGTTTGAAACCCAAAACCACTTCTCTTCGTGCAGAGTTTAGGGTTAGGGGTAGCTAGACACCTGAATTTTCTGGTTTGATATGTCTAGACCTTGTTTATCAACTTAATTGAATGCTTACTATATGACATAAGAAGACTATGTGCCTTGATTTTACAATTTTTTTAAAATTATGCCCATTTGAATCTTGGTCAAATCCTAGGTTTGACCATGATTTAAACAAGTTTGTTTATCAACTTGAATGCTTGCTATATGACATCAGAAGACTATGTGTTTGGTTTTTGTTTTTTGAATTTGTTATGCCCATTTGAATCTTAGCTAGTCAAATCCTAGGTTTGAATATATATGTCTAGACCTTGTATATCAACTTGAATGCTTACTATACATATGACATAAGAATGTTATGTGCTTTGGTTTTTCATTCTTTTCATTTTTTCTGAATTTTTAGGGCCATTTGAATCTTGGTCAAATCCTTGGTTTGACCAAGATTTAAACAAGTTTAAAACATGAAAATGAAAAGGGAAGTCTGTATCCTTCTTAGTCACTCTAAAATGAAGCTTTTGGGATGTTCTTTAAATTTCAATGTTTGAAACCCAAAGCGACTTCTCTTCATGCTAGACTTCATAAGATCGGCAGGTAGATACATGATTTATGCTGGTTTGGATATATCTAGACCTTGTTTATCAACATGAATGCTTACGATATGCATAAAGAAGGCTAAGTTTGGTTTTCATTTTTCTGATTTTTTTTGAATTTTTGTGCCCACCCATTTGTATCTTAGTCAAATCCTAGGTTTGACCAAAGAATGAATTTAAACAGTTAAAACATGAAAATGGAAAGGGAAGCATGTATCCTTCTTGGTCACTCTAAAATGAAACACGAGTTTTTTGAAATTTCGATGTTTGAAACCAAACCACTTCTCTTCATGCAATGACTTCATAAGGCAGAGTTTAGGGGTTAGGGGTATAGATACATGATTTATCTGGTTTGAATATGTCTGAACCTTGTTTATCAACTTGAATGCCTATATGACATAAGAAGACTATGTGATTTGGTTTTTCATTTTTATGTTTTTTTTTTATTTTATGCCCATTTGAATCTTGGTCAAATCCTAGGTTTTGAACAAGATTTAGACAAGTTTAACACGTGAAATTAAACAAATAAGTAAGCATTGATCCTTCTTAGTCACTCAAAATGTACCAATTGATAGTGTTAACTTTGCTTCATGGAAAAAAATAATGTCATGTAAATGAGTTAACCTGGATTTCCTACCCTTGAATCCATAGGAAACTTTGTTCTAATGCCCTATTATAATCAACCGAGTTTTTACACCAGCAGTCTGTCACTTCGTGTGGTGCCCACGCGTGAGTCCCCACACTTGAGTGAGCACAAGTCACGTGCAATAGGTACATACAGCTCGATGCATCTTCTTTCAGCCGAGAGAAAGCATCGGGATGCGTGTTGGAAATCTGTGAGTCCTTGGATCCTAGCCAGTTTGTCCCTCTCACAAAAAAACAAATCTCTCATTCTAGACTGCCTAGGCACAAGCAACCAGCCTCAGCTAACAGCACCTCCACCTTTGCTGACAAACCACATGATCAGCATCATCATCATCACACGAAAAGGAAGACACCATAATGCTTTGCCTTTTTTCTCTCCTTAGAGTGATCCCTCTTCCTCTGAGTTTCACTCAATAGACAATATGCATCTGGTATAGTAATGGCAAGAGTGAAAAATCGATGCTCCCGAATCTATAATTAAATAGGTTAAACTAGGGTTTTTGCCACCTTTTCTGAATCAAGGTTCAAAAGTCAACTAAAGGGTTAGACAGCAGTTGTCCAGAACTTTTTGAGCCTGTCCAAAGTGGCCTCTATTCTTAAGGGTTAGCATCTAGTGCGGTATGTGTGAGTATGTACTATGTGTGCTATAACTTGTATGTCTTTCAAATTTGAACCAACTGAATAAGTTTGAAATATTTGAAATGGGACTTTTGGCTTAAACTTTGAAACTCAAAACGATTCTCTTCATGCTAGACTTCATAAAATGAGTTTAGGGTTAGGGGTAGATACATGATTTATCCTGTTTTGAATATGTCTAAACCTTGTTTATCAACTTTAATGCTAACTACTCAGTCACTCTAAAATGAGTTTTGGAGGTTTAGAAATTTCTATCTTTGAAACCCAAACCTTCTCTTCATGCTTGACTTCATAAGAAAAAGTTTAGGGTTAGGGGGGTATAGATACATGATTTGTATGGTTTAAGCGTGTCCAAACCTTGTTTATCAACGAATAAGCACTATACATAAGAAGACTATGTACTTTGGTTTTTAAATTTTCTGACTTTTTTAATTTTACGCATTTGAATCATATCTTGGTGAATCTAGGTTTCTGGGAATTTAGACAAGTTTAACACGTGAAAACGAGTAAGTAAGCATGGATCCTTCTTAGTGACTCTAAAAAGCTTTTGGAATGTTCTTGAAATTTCCATGTTTGAAACCCAAAACCACTTCTCTTCATGCTTGACTCATAAGATCAGCTCAGAGTTTAGAGTTAGGGGTAGATATATACACGATTTTTGGTTTGAATATGTCTAGACCTTGTTTATCAACGTGAATGCTTACTATATTATGACATAAGAAGACTATATGCTTTGGTTTTTCATTCTCTTTGATTTTTTCTAAATTTTTAGGCCATTTGAATCTTGGTCAAATCCTTGGTTTTACCAAGATTTAAACAAATTTAAAACATGAAAATGAAAGAGTAAGCATCCTTCGTAGTCACTCTAAAATGGAGAAGCTTTGGGATGTTCTTGTAATTTCCATGTTTGAAAACGAGTTCCCTTCACATGCTAGTAGACTAGCTTCATAAGATCGACAGGCGGGGGTAGATACATGAGTTGTCTGGTTTGGATATATCTAGACCTTGTTTATCAACTTTAATGCTTACTATATGACATATATAAGAAAACTATTGCTTTGGTTTTTCCTTTTTCTGTTTTTTTTATTTTGATGCCCATTTGAATCATGTCGAATCCTAGGTTTGACCAAGATAATTTAAACAAGTTTAAAACATGAAAATGAAAAGGGAAGCATGTATCCTTCTTAGTCACTCTAAAATGAAGCTTTTGGGAGGTTTTTGAAATTTCGATGTTTGAAACCAAAACCACTTCTGCTTCATGCTGACTTCATAAGACGAGGAGTTTAGGGGTTAGGGTATAGATACATGATTTATCCTAGTTGAATATGTCTAGACCTTATTTATCAACTGTAATGCTTACTAACATGACATAATATTGCTTTGGTTTTCTTTTAAATTTTTGAATTTTGATGCCCATTTGAATCTTGTCAAATTCTAGGTTTGACCAAGATTTAAAAGTTTAAACATGAGAAATGAAAGGGAAGCAATGCAACCTTCTGAGTCCTCTAAAATGAAGTTTTTGGGAGGTTTTTGATATTTCCATGTTTGAAACCCAAATACTTCTCTTCATGCTTGACTTCATAAGGCAGAGTTTAGGGTTAGGGGTAGATGCACATGATTTGTGTATGGGTTGAATATGTCAAACCTTGTTTATCAACTTGAATATACTTATGTGCTTTGGTTTTTTATTTTTCTGATTTTTTGAATTTTATGCCCATAAATCTTTGTCAAATCCTAGGATTTGACAGGATTTAAACAGTTTAAAACATGAAATGAAAAGATAAGCATGGATCCTTCTTTCTAAAATGAAGCCTTTGGGAGGTTCTTGAAATTTCCATATTTGAAACCCAAAACCACTTCTCTACATGATTGACTTCATAAGACATAGTTTAATTAGAGTTTTAGGGGTAGATATATACATGATTTTTCTGGTTTGAATATATATGTCTAGACCTTGTTTATCAACTTGAATGCATGCTTACTATACATATGACATAAGAATGCTATATATGTGCTTTGGTTTTTCATTCTTTTGATTTTTTTCTGAATTTTTAGGGCCATTTGAATCTTGCATGGTTAAACTTGGGTTTTGCCCAGTTCTAAAGATCAAGGGTTCAAAAAAATCCAACTACGGGGTTCGAACAACACGATTCTAATCCAAGAATTTTTTCGACCTCCCAAATGGCCTCAAACTATAGGGTTAGCATCTAGTGCAGTATGTGTGAAAATGTATGCACTATGTGTGCTATAACTTGTATGTCTTTCAAATTAAGTTGATAAACAAGGTCTAGACATATTCAAACCAGAATATTATACTGCATTAGTACAAAAAGTTTCCTATGGATTCATCAAGGGTAGTAAAGCCAAGTTAACTCATTGTCATGACTAAGAAGGATCCATGCTTACTTTTTCATTTTCATGTTTTAAACTTGTTTAAATCTTGGTCAAACCTAGGATTTGACCAAGATTCAAATGGTCATAAAAAATCAAACAAAATCAAGAAAATCAAAACTAAGCATTCAAGTTGATCAACGAAGTCTAGACATATTCAAACCAGAAAAATCATGTATCTACCCCCTAACCCTAAACGTTGTCTTATGAAGTCAAGCATGAAGAGAAGAAGTGGTTTTGGGTTTCAAACATGGAAATTTCAAAAACCCACCCAAAAGCTTCATTTTGGAGTGACTAAGAAGGATCCAAGCTTACTTTTTCATTTTCATGTTTCAAACTTGTTTAAATCTTTGTCAAACCTAGGATTTGACCAAGATTCAAATGGGCATAAAAATTCAAAAAAGAAATCAAAAAATGAAACAGCAAAGCACATAAACTTCTTATGTCATATAGTAATTAAGCATTCATGTTGATCAACAAAGTCTATATATATTTAAACAATAAAAATCATGTATATATACCCCCAAACCCAAAACCACTTCTCTTCACATGCTTGACTTCATAAGACAGAGTTTAGGGGTTAGGGGTATAGATACATGATTTGTCTGGATATGTCTAGACCTTGTTTATCAACTTGAATGCTTACTATGTGATTTGGTTTTTCATTTTTCTGTTTTTTAATTATTTTTCTGCCCATTTGAATCTTGGTCAAATCCTAGGTTTGAACAAGATTTAGACAAGTTTAACACGTGAAATTAAACGAATAAGTAAGCATTGATCCTTCTTAGTCACTCCAAAATGTACCAATTGATAGTGTTAACTTTGCTTCATGGAAAAAATAATGTCATGTAAATGAGTTAACTTGGATTTCCTACCCTTGAATCCATAGGAAACTTTGTTCTAATGCACTGTAATAATCAACCGAGTTTTTACACCAACAGGTTCACTTCGTGTGGTGCTTGCAGCGTGAGGTCCACACTTGAGTGAGCACAAGTCAGTGCAATGAGTAAGCCAACTCCCGACCATCTTCTTTGTCAGAGAGAAGGCATCGGGATGCGTATTGATCTCGTAGGTCCTTGGATCCTTGATTTGTCCCTCTCACACAAAAACAAATCTCTCTCTCGTTGCTACCGGCCTAAAACATAAATACAGCTATTCAGCTGCTTCAGCCTCGCACCTCCTACGCAGCGACAAACCACCAACAGTCAACATCACCAGAAAAAGAATATACACCATCAATAAGAGGGGCCCCGTGACTGCTCTCCCTTCTTCTCCTTCCGAGTGATTCCTCTTCCTCCGAGTTTCACTCGACGGGCAAACACACATGTGCTGCATAGTAATAATAAAAAAGTAAAAGAATCGACTACGAATCTATTATTAAATAGGTTATAAACTAGGGTTTTCCCCAGTACTACAGATCAAGTTGAAAAAAAAATCCAACTACGGGGTTTGATTTTGGCCTACAAATAAAAAATTAAATAAGTTGAACTAGTATTCCTCTAAAAAATCATTTTGGTTTGCATTGTTTGATAATTTTCATAGCTAGAGTGCATCACAATTTTTTGATTTCATGCTTTGCTTTGCCAATTTTGATTTTTTCTAACCACCTTCTCTTTGATTTCAAATTTAGGTCAAACTATCGGTGCCTACTATGTGTTCTACTTGAATTGGATGCAGCATGCGCACATGATATGTTTTGCCATTGTTTTGGGCTTCCACACATCTTGGGGCATCCAAGTATTTAAGTTACCTTGTTTTTTAATTGTAATTCATGTACCCTTTCCTCCCAATTAAATTTTGGTTTTACATTTTTAATTTTTTTAAATTTTTATGCCCATTCTGATGTCATATAGTTAGCATTTAAGTTGATAAACAAGGTCTGGACATATTCAAACCAAAAAATCATGTATCTACCCCCTAACGCTAAACTCTGTCATATGAAGTCAAGCATATGAAGAGAAGTGGTTTTGGGTTTCAAACATGGAAATTTCCATGCTTGAAACCAAAAACCACTTCTCTTCATGCATGCTTGACTTCATAAGACAGAGTTTAGGGTTAGGTGGTAGATACATGATTTTCCTGGTTTGAATATGTTTAGACCTTGTTTATCAAATTAATTGAATGCTTACTATATAACATAAGAGAAGACCTTTTTTTTGAATTTTTATACCCATTTGAATCTTTGTCAAATCCTTGGTTCCACCAAGATTTGAATAAGTTAAAAACATGAATATGAAAAAGTAAGCATGTATGCTTCTTAGTCACTTCAAAATGAAGCTCTTGGGAGGGTTTTTGAATTTCCATGTTCGAAACCAAAAACCACAATGCTTGACTTCATGAAACAAAGTTTAGGGTTATGGGTAGATACATGCATGATTTTTCTTGTTTGAATATGTCTAGAACTTGTTTATCAACTTAATTGAATGCCTACTATATAACATAAGAAGACCTTTTTTGTATTTTTTAAATTTTTATACCCATTTGAATCTTGGTCAAATCCTAGGTTTCACCAAGATTTGAATAAGTTTAAAACATGAATATGAAAAAGTAAGCATGCATGTATGCTTCTTAATTAATCACTTCGAAATGAAGCTCTTGGGAGGGTTTTTGAAATTTCCATGTTTGAAACCAAAAACCACATATCTTCATGCATGCGCTTGACTTCATGAGACAGAGTTTAGTGTTAGGGGGTAGATACATGATTTCTCTCGTTTGAATATGTTTGAAACCAAAAACCACATATCTCTGGTTTGCCCGCACTTAGAAATGATATTTGCATCACTTATCATATGTTTGCCCATTTGAATCTTGTCAAATCCTAGATTTGACCAAGATAATTTAAACAAGTTTAAAACATGAAAATGAAAAGGCAAGCTTGTATCCTTCTTAGTCACTCTAAAATGAAGTTTTGGGAGGTTTTTGAAATTTCCATGCTTGAAACCAAAAAACCACTTCTCTTCATGCTTGACTTCATAAAGACAGAGTTTTTGGGGATATATAGGGGTAGATACATGATTTTTCTGGTTTGATATGTCTAGACCTTGTTTATCAACTTAATTGAATGCTTACTATATGACATAAGAAGACTATGTGCCTTGATTTTACATTTTTTTAAATTATGCCCATTTGAATCTTGGTCAAATCCTAGGTTTGACCATGATTTAAACAAGTTTAAAACATGAATATGAAAATTAAGCATGTATCCTTCGTAGTCACTCAAAAATGAAGCTCCAGAGGGTTTTTGAAATTTCCATGTTTGAAACCAAAAACCACGTACTTCTCTTCATGCATGCTTGACTTCATAAGACAGAGTTTAGGGCTAGGGTAGCTAGATACATGATGTTTCTGGTTTGAATATGTCTAGACCTTGTTTATCAACTTAATTGAATGCTTACTATATGACATAAGAAGACTACGTGCCTTGGTTTTTCATTTATTTTCATTTATTTTGAATTTTTATGCCCATTTGAATCTTGGTCAAATCCTAGGTTTGACCATGATTTAAACTAGTTTAAAACATAAATATGAAAAATTAAGTATCTATCCTTCTTAGCCACTCCAAAATGAAGCTCTTGGGAGGGTTTTTGAAATTTCCATGATTGAAACCAAAAACCACTTCTCTTCATGCTTGACTTCATAAGTCAGGGTTTAGGGATATATATATAGGGGGTACATGCATGATTTTTCTGGTTGGAATATGTCTAGAACTTGTTTTTCAACTTGAGCTTATCTAGAGCTTGTTTTTAAATTTTTTATACCCATTTGATTCTTCATCAAATCCTAGGTTTGTTGACCTAGATTTGAACAAGTTTAAAACATGAATATGAAAAGGTAAGCATGTATGCTTCTTAATTAGTCACTCCAAAATGAAGCTCTTGGGAGGGTTTGAAATTTCCATGATTTAAACCAAAAACCACTTCTCTTCGTGCTTGACTTCATAAGTTAGGGTTTAGGGATATATAGGGGTAGATACATCATGATTTTTTCTGGTTTGAATATGTCTAGAGCTTGTTTATCAACTTAATTGAATGCTTACTATATGAAGAAGACTATGTGCCTTGATATTTCATTTTTTTTAATTATGCCCTTTTGAATATTGGTCAAAACCTAGGTTTGACAAAGATTTAAAAAAGATTAAAACATGAAAATGAAAAAGTAAGCCTTGATCCTTCTTATTAACTCCAAAATGAAGGTTTTTGGGAGGGTTTTTGAAATATCCATGTTTGAAACCCAAAACCACTTCTCTTCGTGCAGAGTTTAGGGTTAGGGGTAGCTAGACACATGAATTTTCTGGTTTGATATGTCTAGACCTTGTTTATCAACTTAATTGAATGCTTACTATATGACATAAGAAGACTATGTGCCTTGATTTTACAATTTTTTTAAAATTATGCCCATTTGAATCTTGGTCAAATCCTAGGTTTGACCATGATTTAAACAAGTTTGTTTATCAACTTGAATGCTTGCTATATGACATCAGAAGACTATGTGTTTGGTTTTTGTTTTTTGAATTTGTTATGCCCATTTGAATCTTAGCTAGTCAAATCCTAGGTTTGAATATATATGTCTAGACCTTGTATATCAACTTGAATGCTTACTATACATATGACATAAGAATGTTATGTGCTTTGGTTTTTCATTCTTTTCATTTTTTCTGAATTTTTAGGGCCATTTGAATCTTGGTCAAATCCTTGGTTTGACCAAGATTTAAACAAATTTAAAACATGAAAATGAAAAGGGAAGTCTGTATCCTTCTTAGTCACTCTAAAATGAAGCTTTTGGGATGTTCTTTAAATTTCAATGTTTGAAACCCAAAACGACTTCCCTTCATGCTAGACTTCATAAGATCGACAGGGTAGATACATGATTTGTCTGGTTTGGATATATCTAGACCTTGTTTATCAACTTGATTGCTTACGATATGACATAAGAAGACTATGTGATTTGGTTTTTCATTTTTCTGATTTTTTTGAATTTTGTGCCCACCCATTTGTATCTTAGTCAAATCCTAGGTTTGACCAAGATAATTTAAACAAGTTTAAAACATGAAAATGAAAAGGGAAGCATGTATCCTTCTTAGTCACTCTAAAATGAAGCTTTTGGGAGGTTTTTGAAATTTCGATGTTTGAAACCCAAAACCACTTCTCTTCACAGCTTGACTTCATAAGACAGAGTTTAGGGGTTAGGGGTATATACATGATTTGTCTGGTTTGAATATGTCTAGACCTTGTTTATCAACTTGAATGCTTACTATATGACATAAGAAGACTATGTGATTTGGTTTTTCATTTTTCTGTTTTTTAATTATTTTTCTGCCCATTTGAATCTTGGTCAAATCCTAGGTTTGAACAAGATTTAGACAAGTTTAACACGTGAAATTAAACGAATAAGTAAGCATTGATCCTTCTTAGTCACTCCAAAATGTACCAATTGATAGTGTTAACTTTGCTTCATGGAAAAAATAATGTCATGTAAATGAGTTAACTTGGATTTCCTACCCTTGAATCCATAGGAAACTTTGTTCTAATGCACTATTATAATCAACCGAGTTTTTACACCAACAGGTCTGTCACTTACGTGTGGTGCCCACGCGTGAGGTCCCACACTTGAGTGAGCACAAGTCACGTGCAATAGGTACGCCAACTCCCAGCCATCTTCTTTGTCAAGAGAAGACGCATCAGGATGCGTATTGGAAGTCTGTGGGTCCTTCTGGATCCTTCGGTTGTCCCTCTCACAAAAAAAAACAAATCTCTCTCATTCTCGGCCTCGCTCGACTCGCGCTCGCTCGCTCGCTCGCACCTCCTGCATGACAAACTGCACAACAGTCAACATCATCATCATCACCCGAAAAAGGGAAGACACCATAATGCTCTGCCTTTTTTCTCTCCTTCCGAGTGATCCCTCTTCCTCCGAGTTTCACTCGACGGGCAAACGCACATCTGCAGCATAGTAATAATAAAAAGGTAGAAAAATCGATATACGAATCTATAATTAAATAGGTTAAACTAGGGTTTTGCCCTGTACTACAGATCAAGGTTCAAAAAATCCAACTACGGGGTTCGAACAACACGATTCTAATCCAAGAACTTTTTCGACCTCATCCAAGTGGCCTCAAACTATAGGGTTAGCATCTAGTGCAGTATGTGTGAAAATGTATGCACTATGTGTGCTATAACTTGTATGTCTTTCAAATTTGAACCAACTTTGAATAAGTTTGAAATATTTGAAATGGGGCTTTTGGCTTAAACGTTTGAAACTCAAAACGATTCTCTTCATGCTAGACTTCATAAGACCGAGTTTAGGGTTAGGGGTAGATACATGATTTGTCTGGTTTGAATATGTCTAAACCTTGTTTATCAACTTTAATGCTAACTTCTCAGTCACTCTAAAATGAAGTTTTTGGAGGTTTTTGAAATTTCCATCTTTGAAACCCAAAACCACTTCTCTTCATGCTTGACTTCATAAGAAAAAGTTTAGGGTTAGGGGGTATAGATACATGATTTGTATGGTTTGAATATGTCCAAACCTTGTTTATCAACTTGAATATGCTTACTATATGACATAAGAAGACTATGTACTTTGGTTTTTAAATTTCTGACTTTTTTAATTTTCTGCGCATTTGAATCATATCTTGGTCAAATCCTAGGTTTCACCAAGATTTAGACAAGTTTAACACGTGAAAATGAGTAAGTAAGCATGGATCCTTCTTAGTCACTCTAAAATGAAGCTTTTGGGATGTTCTTGAAATTTCCATGTTTGAAACCCAAAACCACTTCTCTTCATGATTGACTTCCATAAGATCGACAGATCAGTTTAGGGTTAGGGGTAGATATATACATGATTTTTTGGTTTGAATATGTCTAGACCTTGTTTATCAACTTGAATGCTTACTATACATATGACATAAGAATGCTATGTGCTTTGGTTTTTCATTCTCTTTTTGATTTTTTTCTAAATTTTTAGGCCCATTTGAATCTTGGTCAAATCCTTGGTTTGACCAAGATTTAAACAAGTTTAAAACATGAAAATGAAAAGGGAAGTCAGTATCCTTCGTAGTCACTCTAAAATGGAGAAGCTTTTGGGATGTTCTTGTAATTTCTATGTTTGAAACCGAAAACGAGTTCCCTTCACATGCTAGTAGACTAGCTTCATAAGATCGACAGGCCGGGGGTAGATACATGATTTGTCTGGTTTGGATATATCTAGACCTTGTTTATCAACTTTAATGCTTACTATATGACATATATAAGAAAACTATTGCTTTGGTTTTTCCTTTTTCTGTTTTTTTTATTTTGATGCCCATTTGAATCATGTCGAATCCTAGGTTTGACCAAGATAATTTAAACAAGTTTAAAACATGAAAATGAAAAGGGAAGCATGTATCCTTCTTAGTCACTCTAAAATGAAGCTTTTGGGAGGTTTTTGAAATTTGATGTTTGAAACCCAAAACCACTTCTCTTCACATGCTTGACTTCATAAGACAGAGTTTAGGGGTTAGGGGTATAGATACATGATTTGTCTGGTTTGAATATGTCTAGACCTTGTTTATCAACTTTAATGCTTACTATATGACATAAGAAAACTATTGCTTTGGTTTTTCTTTTTCTGATTTTTTTGAATTTTGATGCCCATTTGAATCTTGTCAAATTCTAGGTTTGACCAAGATTTAAACAAGTTTAAAACATGAAAATGAAAAGGGAAGCATGCAACCTTCTCAGTCACTCTAAAATGAAGTTTTTGGGAGGTTTTGATATTTCCATGTTTGAAACCCGAAACCACTTCTCTTCATGCTTGACTTCATAAAGACAGAGTTTAGGGTTAGGGGTAGATACATGATTTGTGTATGGGTTTAATATGTCCAAACCTTGTTTATCAACTTGATGTGCTTTGGTTTTTATTTTTCTGATTTTTTGAATTTTATGCCCATAAATCTTGGTCAAATCCTAGGTTTGACCAGGATTTAAACAAGTTTAAAACATGAAATGAAAAGATAAGCTGGATCCTTCTTAGTCACTCTAAAATGAAGCTTTTGGGAGGTTCTTGAAATTTCCATATTTGAAACCCAAAACCACTTCTCTACATGATTGACTTCATAAGACATAGTTTAATTAGAGTTTTAGGGGTAGATATATACATGATTTTTCTGGTTTGAATATATATGTCTAGACCTTGTTTATCAACTTGAATGCATGCTTACTATACATATGACATAAGAATGCTATATATGTGCTTTGGTTTTTCATTCTTTTGATTTTTTCTGAATTTTTAGGGCCATTTGAATCTTGCATGGTTAAACTTGGGTTTTGCCCAGTTCTAAAGATCAAGGGTTCAAAAAAATCCAACTACGGGGTTCGAACAACACGATTCTAATCCAAGAATTTTTTCGACCTCATCCAAATGGCCTCAAACTATAGGGTTAGCATCTAGTGCAGTATGTGTGAAAATGTATGCACTATGTGTGCTATAACTTGTATGTCTTTCAAATTAAGTTGATAAACAAGGTCTAGACATATTCAAACCAGAATATTATACTGCATTAGTACAAAAAGTTTCCTATGGATTCATCAAGGGTAGTAAAGCCAAGTTAACTCATTGTCATGACTAAGAAGGATCCATGCTTACTTTTTCATTTTCATGTTTTAAACTTGTTTAAATCTTGGTCAAACCTAGGATTTGACCAAGATTCAAATGGTCATAAAAAATCAAACAAAATCAAGAAAATCAAAAACCAAACCACATAGTCTTCTTATGTAATATACTAAGCATTCAAGTTGATCAACGAAGTCTAGACATATTCAAACCAGAAAAATCATGTATCTACCCCCTAACCCTAAACGTTGTCTTATGAAGTCAAGCATGAAGAGAAGAAGTGGTTTTGGGTTTCAAACATGGAAATTTCAAAAACCCACCCAAAAGCTTCATTTTGGAGTGACTAAGAAGGATCCAAGCTTACTTTTTCATTTTCATGTTTCAAACTTGTTTAAATCTTTGTCAAACCTAGGATTTGACCAAGATTCAAATGGGCATAAAAATTCAAAAAAGAAATCAAAAAAATGAAACACCAAAGCACATAAACTTCTTATGTCATATAGTAATTAAGCATTCATGTTGATCAACAAAGTCTATATATATTTAAACAATAAAAATCATGTATATATACCCCCAAACCCAAAACCACTTCTCTTCACATGCTTGACTTCATAAGACAGAGTTTAGGGGTTAGGGGTATAGATACATGATTTGTCTGGTTTGAATATGTCTAGACCTTGTTTATCAACTTGAATGCTTACTATGTGATTTGGTTTTTCATTTTTCTGTTTTTTAATTATTTTTCTGCCCATTTGAATCTTGGTCAAATCCTAGGTTTGAACAAGATTTAGACAAGTTTAACACGTGAAATTAAACGAATAAGTAAGCATTGATCCTTCTTAGTCACTCCAAAATGTACCAATTGATAGTGTTAACTTTGCTTCATGGAAAAAATAATGTCATGTAAATGAGTTAACTTGGATTTCCTACCCTTGAATCCATAGGAAACTTTGTTCTAATGCACTATAATAATCAACCGAGTTTTTACACCAACAGGTCTGTCACTTACGTGTGGTGCCCACGCGTGAGGTCCCACACTTGAGTGAGCACAAGTCACGTGCAATAGGTACGCCAACTCCCAGCCATCTTCTTTGTCAAGAGAAGACGCATCAGGATGCGTATTGGAAGTCTGTGGGTCCTTCTGGATCCTTCGGTTGTCCCTCTCACACAAAAAAACAAATCTCTCTCATTCTCGGCCTCGCTCGACTCGCTCGCTCGCTCGCTCGCACCTCCTGCGCACTGACAAACCCTGCACAACAGTCAACATCACCAGAAAAAGAATATACACCATCAATAAGAGGGGCCCCGTGACTGCTCTCCCTTCTTCTCCTTCCGAGTGATTCCTCTTCCTCCGAGTTTCACTCGACGGGCAAACACACATGTGCTGCATAGTAATAATAAAAAAGTAAAAGAATCGACTACGAATCTATTATTAAATAGGTTATAAACTAGGGTTTTCCCCAGTACTACAGATCAAGTTGAAAAAAAAATCCAACTACGGGGTTTGATTTTGGCCTACAAATAAAAAATTAAATAAGTTGAACTAGTATTCCTCTAAAAAATCATTTTGGTTTGCATTGTTTGATAATTTTCATAGCTAGAGTGCATCACAATTTTTTGATTTCATGCTTTGCTTTGCCAATTTTGATTTTTTCTAACCACCTTCTCTTTGATTTCAAATTTAGGTCAAACTATCGGTGCCTACTATGTGTTCTACTTGAATTGGATGCAGCATGCGCACATGATATGTTTTGCCATTGTTTTGGGCTTCCACACATCTTGGGGCATCCAAGTATTTAAGTTACCTTGTTTTTTAATTGTAATTCATGTACCCTTTCCTCCCAATTAAATTTTGGTTTTACATTTTTAATTTTTTTAAATTTTTATGCCCATTCTGATGTCATATAGTTAGCATTTAAGTTGATAAACAAGGTCTGGACATATTCAAACCAAAAAATCATGTATCTACCCCCTAACGCTAAACTCTGTCATATGAAGTCAAGCATATGAAGAGAAGTGGTTTTGGGTTTCAAACATGGAAATTTCCATGCTTGAAACCAAAAACCACTTCTCTTCATGCATGCTTGACTTCATAAGACAGAGTTTAGGGTTAGGTGGTAGATACATGATTTTCCTGGTTTGAATATGTTTAGACCTTGTTTATCAAATTAATTGAATGCTTACTATATAACATAAGAGAAGACCTTGTTTTTTTTGAATTTTTATACCCATTCGAATCTTTGTCAAATCCTTGGTTCCACCAAGATTTGAATAAGTTAAAAACATGAATATGAAAAAGTAAGCATGTATGCTTCTTAGTCACTTCAAAATGAAGCTCTTGGGAGGGTTTTTGAATTTCCATGTTCGAAACCAAAAACCACAATGCTTGACTTCATGAAACAAAGTTTAGGGTTATGGGTAGATACATGCATGATTTTTCTTGTTTGAATATGTCTAGAACTTGTTTATCAACTTAATTGAATGCCTACTATATAACATAAGAAGACCTTTTTTGTATTTTTTAAATTTTTATACCCATTTGAATCTTGGTCAAATCCTAGGTTTCACCAAGATTTGAATAAGTTTAAAACATGAATATGAAAAAGTAAGCATGCATGTATGCTTCTTAATTAATCACTTCAAAATGAAGCTCTTGGGAGGGTTTTTGAAATTTCCATGTTTGAAACCAAAAACCACATATCTTCATGCATGCGCTTGACTTCATGAGACAGAGTTTAGTGTTAGGGGGTAGATACATGATTTCTCTCGTTTGAATATGTTTGAAACCAAAAACCACATATCTCTGGTTTGCCCGCACTTAGAAATGATATTTGCATCACTTATCATATGTTTGCCCATTTGAATCTTGTCAAATCCTAGATTTGACCAAGATAATTTAAACAAGTTTAAAACATGAAAATGAAAAGGCAAGCTTGTATCCTTCTTAGTCACTCTAAAATGAAGTTTGGGGAGGTTTTTGAAATTTCCATGCTTGAAACCAAAAAACCACTTCTCTTCATGCTTGACTTCATGAGATAGAGTTTAGGGTTAGGGGGTAGATACATGATTTCTCTGGTTTGAATATATCTAGACCTTGTTTATCAACTTAATTGAATGCTTACTAATGTGACATAAGAAGACTATGTGCCTTGATTTTCCATTTTTTTGTTTTTTTTGAATTTTTATGCCCATTTGAATCTTGGTCAAATCCTAGGTTTGACCATGATTTAAACAAGTTTAATAAAACATTAATAGGAAAAATTAAGCATATATCCTTCTTAGTCACTCCAAAATGTAGATCTTGGTAGGGTTTTTAAAATTTCCATGTTTGAAACCAAAAACCACGACTTCTCTTCATGCATGCTTGACTTCACAAGACAGAGTTTAGGGCTAGGGTAGCTAGATACATGATGTTTCTGGTTTGAATATGTCTAGACCTTGTTTATCAACTTAATTGAATGCTTACTATATGACATAAGAAGACTACGTGCCTTGGTTTTTCATTTATTTTCATTTATTTTGAATTTTTATGCCCATTTGAATCTTGGTCAAATCCTAGGTTTGACCATGATTTAAACTAGTTTAAAACATAAATATGAAAAATTAAGTATCTATCCTTCTTAGCCACTCCAAAATGAAGCTCTTGGGAGGGTTTTTGAAATTTCCATGATTGAAACCAAAAACCACTTCTCTTCATGCTTGACTTCATAAGTCAGGGTTTAGGGATATATATATAGGGGGTACACGCATGATTTTTCTGGTTGGAATATGTCTAGAACTTGTTTTTCAACTTGAGCTTATCTAGAGCTTGTTTTTAAATTTTTTATACCCATTTGATTCTTCGTCAAATCCTAGGTTTGTTGACCTAGATTTGAACAAGTTTAAAACATGAATATGAAAAGGTAAGCATGTATGCTTCTTAATTAGTCACTCCAAAATGAAGCTCTTGGGAGGGTTTTTGAAATTTCCATGATTTAAACCAAAAACCACTTCTCTTCGTGCTTGACTTCATAAGTTAGGGTTTAGGGATATATAGGGGGTAGATACATCATGATTTTTCTGGTTTGAATATGTCTAGAGCTTGTTTATCAACTTAATTGAATGCTTACTATATGACATAAGAAGACTATGTGCCTTGATATTTCATTTTTTTTAATTATGCCCTTTTGAATATTGGTCAAAACCTAGGTTTGACAAAGATTTAAAAAAGATTAAAACATGAAAATGAAAAAGTAAGCCTTGATCCTTCTTATTAACTCCAAAATGAAGGTTTTTGGGAGGGTTTTTGAAATATCCATGTTTGAAACCCAAAACCACTTCTCTTCGTGCAGAGTTTAGGGTTAGGGGTAGCTAGACACATGAATTTTCTGGTTTGATATGTCTAGACCTTGTTTATCAACTTAATTGAATGCTTACTATATGACATAAGAAGACTATGTGCCTTGATTTTACAATTTTTTAAAATTATGCCCATTTGAATCTTGGTCAAATCCTAGGTTTGACCATGATTTAAACAAGTTTGTTTATCAACTTGAATGCTTGCTATATGACATCAGAAGACTATGTGTTTGGTTTTTGTTTTTTGAATTTGTTATGCCCATTTGAATCTTAGCTAGTCAAATCCTAGGTTTGAATATATATGTCTAGACCTTGTATATCAACTTGAATGCTTACTATACATATGACATAAGAATGTTATGTGCTTTGGTTTTTCATTCTTTTCATTTTTTCTGAATTTTTAGGGCCATTTGAATCTTGGTCAAATCCTTGGTTTGACCAAGATTTAAACAAATTTAAAACATGAAAATGAAAAGGGAAGTCTGTATCCTTCTTAGTCACTCTAAAATGAAGCTTTTGGGATGTTCTTTAAATTTCAATGTTTGAAACCCAAAACGACTTCCCTTCATGCTAGACTTCATAAGATCGACAGGGGGTAGATACATGATTTGTCTGGTTTGGATATATCTAGACCTTGTTTATCAACTTGATTGCTTACGATATGACATAAGAAGACTATGTGATTTGGTTTTTCATTTTTCTGATTTTTTTGAATTTTGTGCCCACCCATTTGTATCTTCGTCAAATCCTAGGTTTGACCAAGATAATTTAAACAAGTTTAAAACATGAAAATGTAAAGGGAAGCATGTATCCTTCTTAGTCACTCTAAAATGAAGCTTTTGGGAGGTTTTTGAAATTTCGATGTTTGAAACCCAAAACCACTTCTCTTCACACGCTTGACTTCATAAGACAGAGTTTAGGGGTTAGGGGTATAGATACATGATTTGTCTGGTTTGAATATGTCTAGACCTTGTTTATCAACTTGAATGCTTACTATATGACATAAGAAGACTATGTGATTTGGTTTTTCATTTTTCTGTTTTTTAATTATTTTTCTGCCCATTTGAATCTTGGTCAAATCCTAGGTTTGAACAAGATTTAGACAAGTTTAACACGTGAAATTAAACGAATAAGTAAGCATTGATCCTTCTTAGTCACTCCAAAATGTACCAATTGATAGTGTTAACTTTGCTTCATGGAAAAAATAATGTCATGTAAATGAGTTAACTTGGATTTCCTACCCTTGAATCCATAGGAAACTTTGTTCTAATGCACTATTATAATCAACCGAGTTTTTACACCAACAGGTCACTTACGTGTGGTGCCCACGCGTGAGGTCCCACACTTGAGTGAGCACAAGTCACGTGCAATAGGTACGCCAACTCCCAGCCATCTTCTTTGTCAAGAGAAGACGCATCAGGATGCGTATTGGAAGTCTGTGGGTCCTTGGATCCTTCGGTTGTCCCTCTCACAAAAAAAACAAATCTCTCTCATTCTCGGCTCGCTCGGCCTCGCTCGCTCGCTCGCTCGCTCGCTCGCTCGCACCTCCTGCGCACTGACAAACCCTGCACAACAATCATCATCATCATCACCCGAAAAGGGAAGACACCATAATGCTCTGCCTTTTTTCTCTCCTTCCGAGTGATCCCTCTTCCTCCGAGTTTCACTCGACGGACAAACGCACATCTGCAGCATAGTAATAATAAAAAAGGTAGAAAAATCGATATACGAATCTATAATTAAATAGGTTAAACTAGGGTTTTGCCTAGTACTACAGATCAAGGTTCAAAAAAATCCAACTACGGGGTTCGAACAACACGATTCTAATCCAAGAACTTTTTCGACCTCATCCAAGTGGCCTCAAACTATAGGGTTAGCATCTAGTGCAGTATGTGTGAAAATGTATGCACTATGTGTGCTATAACTTGTATGTCTTTCAAATTTGAACCAACTTTGAATAAGTTTGAAATATTTGAAATGGGGCTTTTGGCTTAAACGTTTGAAACTCAAAACGATTCTCTTCATGCTAGACTTCATAAGACCGAGTTTAGGGTTAGGGGTAGATACATGATTTGTCTGGTTTGAATATGTCTAAACCTTGTTTATCAACTTTAATGCTAACTTCTCAGTCACTCTAAAATGAAGTTTTTGGAGGTTTTTGAAATTTCCATCTTTGAAACCCAAAACCACTTCTCTTCATGCTTGACTTCATAAGAAAAGTTTAGGGTTAGGGGTATAGATACATGATTTGTATGGTTTGAATATGTCCAAACCTTGTTTATCAACTTGAATATGCTTACTATATATGACTATGTACTTTGGTTTTTTATTTTTCTGACTTTTTTAATTTTCTGCGCATTTGAAATATCTTGGTCAAATCCTAGGTTTCACCAAGATTTAGACAAGTTTAACACGTGCAAACGAGTAAGTAAGCATGGATCCTTCTTAGTCACTCTAAAATGAAGCTTTTGGGATGTTCTTGAAATTTCCATGTTTGAAACCCAAAACCACTTCTCTTCATGATTGACTTCCATAAGATCGACAGATCAGTTTAGGGTTAGGGGTAGATATATACATGATTTTTTGGTTTGAATATGTCTAGACCTTGTTTATCAACTTGAATGCTTACTATACATATGACATAAGAATGCTATGTGCTTTGGTTTTTCATTCTCTTTTTGATTTTTTTCTAAATTTTTAGGCCCATTTGAATCTTGGTCAAATCCTTGGTTTGACCAAGATTTAAACAAGTTTAAAACATGTGCCTTGATTTTCCATTTTTTGTTTTTTCTGAATATTTATGCCCATTTGAATCTTGGTCAAATCCTAGGTTTGACCATGATTTAAACAAGTTTAATAAACATGAATATGAAATTTCCATGATTTATACCAAAAACCACTTCTCTTCATGCTTGACTTCATAAGTTAGGGTTTAGGGATATATAGGGGGTAGATTCATCATGATTTTTCTGGGTTGAATATGTCCATAGCTTGTTTATCAACTTAATTGAATGCTTACTATATGACATATATAAGAAGACTATGTGCCTTGATTTTTCATTTTTTTAAATTATGCCCATTTGAATCTTGGTCAAATCCTAGGTTTGAGCAAGATTTAAACAAGATTAAAACATGAAAATGAAAAATTAAGCCTTGATCCTTCTTATTCACTCCAAAATGAAGCTTTTGGGAGGGTTTTTGAGATATCCAGGTTTGAAACCCAAAACCACTTCTCTTCATGCATAGTTTAGGGTTAGGTGTAGATACATGAATTTTTGGTTTATAGTAAGCATTCAAGTTGATAAACAAGGTTTAGACATATTCAAACTAGAAAAATCATGTATATACCCCCTAAGGCTAAACTCTGTGATATATATGAAGTCAAGCATATAAGAGGAATGGTTTTGGGTTTCAAACATGGAAAATTCAAAAACCCTCCCAAAAGCTTCATTTTTTGAGTGAATAAGAAGGATCCAGGCTTACTTTTTCATTTTCATGTTACTGACTTGTTTAATTCTTGGTCAAACCTAGGATTTGACCAAGATTCAAATAGGCATAAAAATTCAATAAAGAATTCAAAAAATGAAAAACCAAAGCACATAATTAAGCTTCTTAAGTTATAGTAAGCATTCATGTTGATCAAGAGAGTCTATACATATTTAAACATTACAAATCATGTATATACCCCAACCCTAAACTCTGTCTAATGAAGTCAAGGACGAAGAGAAGTGGTTTTCGTTTTTTTTTTGAATTTTTATGCCCATTTGAATCTTGGTCAAATCCTTGCAGGTTTGACCAATATTTAAACAAGTTTAAAACATGAAAATGAAAAGTAAGTGTGGATCCTTCTTATTCACTCCAAAATGAAGCTTTTGGGAGGTTTTTTTAAATTTTCCATGTTCGAAACCCAAAATGATATCTCTCCGTGCTTTACTTCATAAGACAAAGTTTAGGGGTAGGGGGTAGATACATGATTTTTCTGGTTTGAATATGTCTAGACCTTGTTTATCAACTTGAATGCTTATTATGTGACATCAAAAGACTATGTGTTTAGTTTTTTTTTGAATTTGTTATGCCCATTTGAATCTTGGTCAAATCCTAGGTTTGACCAAGATTTAAACCAGTTTAAAACATGAAAATGAAAAGTAAGCCTGGATTCTTCTTAGTCCCTCCAAAATGAAGCTTTTGGGAGGTTTTTTAAATTTCCATGTTTGAAACCCAAAACCACTCCTCTTAATGCTTGACTTCATAAGACAGAGTTTAGGGTTAGGGGCCAAGTATATACATGATTTTTCTTGTTTAAATATGTCTAGACTTTGTTTATCAACTTGAATGCTTACTATATGACATCAAAAGACTATGTGTTTGGTTTTGATTTTTTTGAATTTGTTATGTCCATTTGAATCTTGGTCAAATCCTAGGTTTGACCAAGATTTAAACCAATTTAAAACATGAAAATGAAAATGAAAGCCTGGATTCTTCTTAGTCACTCCAAAATGAAGCTTTTGGGAGTTTTTTCAATTTCCAATGTTTGAAACCCAAAACCACTTTTCTTCATGCTTGACTTCATAAGACAGAGTTTAGGGTTAGGGGGTATATACAATATTTTTCTGGTTTGAATATGTCTAGACTTCGTTGATCAACTGTAATGCTTACTATATGACATAAGAAGCTTATGTGCTTTGGTTTTTTTTTTGATTTCTTTTTTGAATTTTTATGCCCACTTGAATCCTGGTCAGATCCTTTGTTTGACCAAGATTTAAACAAGTTAAAACATGAAAATGAAAAAGTAAGCCTGGCTCCTTCTTAGTCATGAAAATGAGTTAACTTGGCTTTCCAACCCTTGAATCCATAGGAAACTTTGTACTAATGCAGTATAATAATCACTCGAGTTTTTACACCAACAGGTCTGTCACTTACGTGTGGTGCCCATGCGTGAGGTCCCAAACTTCAGTGAGCACAAGTCACATGCGGTAGGCAGGCAAAATACCCGATCAATCCGGGCGGTGGCTGTTAAGGACCCGATCGCATTTCTTGCTTTCAGACTGGGGTCTACCATGTAAGAAGTTTGTTCCTTTTGGATGCATCACTCGTATTTGCAAGTTTTTTGGGGGTCCCGCAAATTCAGGGTAGCATCATGCCCCCCTTCCCACGCCAACACAAACAGAGTTCAACACAACCTAATTAAGCAAGGTTCAACACAGACATAGTTCAACAACCCCTAATTAAGCTAATAGGTTCACCACAAACGCTGCTGAGCAGCAAACATAAACAGAGTTCAACAAAAGATGCTGCTTTTGAAGCAGTAGGAGAGACAAACATGCACAACAGTTACGGAGTATATTTACCATCTTCTTCCTGGTCCCGCTTCTTCTGCTTCTTGCTGCCCATACCTTTAATCTTTGGTGGCTTGGGCTTGGGAGGAGGCACACGACCGGTCTCGATAGCTTGGTTCAATTTCTTCCTTAGGAATAGCCCATATGCCATGTGGTTGGCTATGAAGCCGGATCGGTTAACAGTTTCCCCAACTTTGAGACAGCCGGACCCACCGGCTTCGGCATGCTGCAGGACGCTTCGAAAGTCAACCTTTATGCTCTTTGTGCAGAAGGGGCAGCTGTTCCTGGCACCAGTCCAGGGTTCACTCCAATACTTGTCGAACTTCCCCGCCTTAAGCTTGTTGAGAGTGGCCCTGGCCTTCCTATGACGCGACTCGACATCGCTGTCAACCTCATCAGTAGCAACCTGATACATGCCAAATAAACAGGTGAAGCAAATATGTAGCAGTTGCAACTAATAATGAATATGAATCTAAAAAGATTCTGACGCTAATTCAAAACCCTATAGCGCAAAAAAAAAAGAGGGAGAGACCATAGAGCAAATCGATACAGGGCTATGTTAAATAAGGGAGAGAGGTGAATCGGATGTGAAGCAAATATGTAGCAGTTGCAACTAATACTGAATATGAATCTAAAAAGATTCTGACGCTAATTCAAAACGCTATAGCGCAAAAAAAGAGGGAGAGACCATAGCGCAAATCGATACAGGGCTATGTTGAATAAGGGAGAGAGGTGAATCGGAACATACTTCCTCCCCCTCGTCGACGATATTCTCGTCGAAGGTCGGCGGCGGCGGTTCAAAGATGAGTTCAACCTCGTCCTCGTCATCTAGGGGATGCTTCCCAAGAGAGTGGACCCATCTACCAACAGCATCAGATGCCGATGAGCGACCGATGGCCCGACCTTCGGCAATGGCCTCCGCTTCGTCTTTGGCATCCGCTGCGGCAATGATCGCCGCCGTTGCGGCCATGCGTGCTGCGGTCGCGGCTCTGCACGCCTCCTCTGCGGCTAAGGCCAGCCGCGCGGCTTTCGCTTTCGCTGCGTTGACGGCGTCGGTTGGGCTCTCCATCGGTGGAATGGGAAGGGGAAGTGAAGAGAGGGTTTTTTCCTAGTCCGTGGAGAGAGGGAGAAGTGTGGACGTGAAATGGATAACTGACGATATTTCAAGATTTGGGAGACATAGCACGAACCGGCAGATGACAGCGCGTGGGTGCATTACCTCATAGCCTCTGTCCTAGAAAGAGCGTACGTGTGGGTTTTCAAGGCATATTAAGGATTTTATTATTACATTGGGAAACTGTCATCGACCATCACTTTCCTCTTCAACTTTTCCACCTCCAATGATCTAAATGCATGTAGTAAATAAGAAAACCATATTATGCTAAATACTACTACCTCCATCCCAAAGCGTAAGGCTTATATTATTTTTAGAAGCTCAAACTATGTCAAGGTAAACTAAGATTTTACCAAAAATCATTATCATGCAAAATACAAAATTAATATCAATACATAGACAACGATTTTTTTTGGTATGGTATCTACAAAATATTATATTAGTTGATAGATTGTTCTAAATTTTCGTCAACCTTTACTTGCTTTGACTCTTAAAAAAAGACTTAAGCTTTGTGATGGAGGTAGTACGTACTAGTCGTGAAGAAACTATATCCCTCGTGATGAGAAAGAAATATTTTTTACTACCACTCTTTTGTGGACAAATTTTGAAGTGCATTGCAAAACGAGAAGTACACTCTTTTATGGACAAATTTTAACTCTACACCCATTATTTCAGGATGGAGGGAGTATAACCCAACTTGTTTTTTTCTTCTGGGCACTACACTGCTTTTTCCCTGTGCAATGCTTGGTTCTACCCTTTTTCTCAATGTAATGGTCACTTTAAGTCATTTTTTCCCACACACATTTATTTTGTACTTCTCTACAGTGTTGACCGTGCTACTACTATTTGTGTTAGTGCGCCAAAAACAAAATGTTATTTTTTAAGTGCCAAATTAATCTAGGGCGTTGGTTGTGAATCGGTGAACAAAAAAGAGATAGCCCAAAAGAGGAACACACCAAGGTACAAAAACTAGTATATATGCATGTTTCTATGTACATATATATGACCCTGGGTTTGTAGATAAAAAACATTCATATATGCGCTTACTATTAATATACATAAGTTTATGCTGATTCTCTTGGTTTAGGTATATATATGGTTAGGCATCACTACTAATTCAGAAAAAAACAAAAATGTAACTCTTCAAGTGAAGTCATTTTAAGTGACCTAACAACTAAAATTCATATATAGGATTTGTATAGGAATTATGTAGGATTTAGATCACATGTGAATTTTCCCCACACTAGTTGTTTGATTCATAGGAACATATCCTATAGGAATCTTGCAGTGCAAATCCTATAAGAATAAAACATTAGGTCATACCTCATGGAAAATTTCCTTTGGCACAATCAAACACAACTCATCTTCCTATATGATTCAACTAGCCATTAAATCTCAATCCTATGTTTTCCATATTTCTATGGTTTTCCCATCCTATGAATCAAAGGAGCCTTAGGGCTTATATCTTTTTTTAGAAAGGCAAACTATGTTAAGATTGGCCAAGTTTTACGAAAAACCTTTAACATGCAAAATACAAAGTTGAGTCATTTCGTTTGAATCGGAGGGAGTACATTTGACGTTATGGTACTATTTGACAGCTGCTTGGCACTGTATTTTTTTTCGAACCAAACTTCCCCCTTCATGAAGCTTTTATTTTAGCTTCAGTGACTTGATACATCCATATATCTAGACAAAGTTGAGTCAATTCATTTGAATCAGAGGGAGTACATTTGACTATATGGGTATTGTTTGACAACTGCTTGGCACTGTCTTCTTTTTTGAACCAAACTGCCCCCTTCACGAAGCTTTTATTTTGGGATAGAGCTTCACTGACTTGATACTTCCAAGTTTCACAGTGACTTGGTGCCACCATCCACCATCCATCTCAGATCCAATGTATGCGATCGACTTAGAATTTAAACTAAATAATTATTATAATTGCTCAGAAATATTTCAAGAACTTCCAGTTAATCGTGCATATTTCGATTTATATTTTGGTGAAGTTTCATTCGATTTGAATCAAAGGTTTGTGAGCAAATATATACTCCCTCCGGTTCATATTAATTGACTCTAATATGGATGTACTAGACACATTTTAGTTCTAGATACATCCATATTGAAGTCAATTAATATGAATCAGAGGGAGTATTTAGTTTAAACTAGTGCTCGTATACGTAAAAAGCTCTTTAATCACAAGCTAATCGTCCGAGTGGGATGAAATATTCACAGATTTTAGAACAAGGCATCTACATTTTACTGGATTTTTTTCGTAATTTTTGTTTTTAGGTTCGAAATAAGAGATTAGTTTGGAACGTTGGATCTCAAATGGTTGGTAGATGGTGGCACCAAGTCACAATGAGATTTGGAGACTTCAAGTCACTGCAGCTCTGTCCTTTTATTTTGACAAACTGCAGAGCCGCTGGTGCATCTATGCTTGCGTACGGCCGACGCCGATTCTTAGCAAGGAAGTTCTTCCTATAAGTAGTAGTATCCATACTCCACTCCAAGGCATGTATAAAAAAAAGAACCCATCCCGTTCTCGTTTTCCCGATCACTCTTCTCTGAAGATGGAGGAGGCCCTCTTCTTGTGCCCCCTCTGCCTGCTGCCCTTCAAACCCCCCATATCCAAGGTCGCTCCCTTCCGATTTCATTCTTAGGTTCACCTGTGAGAAATGTCAATGACAACTGATGCCACGTACGTTGTTCCGTGCAGTGCAAGGGCGGTCATATGGGCTGTCGGCGCTGCGTCGGCGAGCTTGCGCCGAACCCGTGCAAGAAGTGCGAGCAGCCGGCGTGGTTGCCGCCGTCGAATCGATCTGGGCCAAGATTGCCGCCGTCGAATCGATCTGGGGCAATGGTCAAGTGCGTCGGCTGCCAGAGCTTGGTCGCCTCCACGGAGTCCTACAAGCACTATATCGCGTGCCCGCATGGTCCGTGCGGCTGCACAGAGGCCATCAATACCGGCTGCAGCTTCACCGGCCCGCCGCGGGAGCTCCTGGTACACCTCCAAGCATCCCACTCCATCCCAGTGTTTACGTTCCAGTATGGCATACCCGCCTGGTGCATAGTTCGTCTTCCGGTACAACCGCGGGGACACCTGTTCATCGGCAGTGGGGAAGAAGACGGTAGCGTGTTCGCCATCACCGTTGGAGCGCTCGGCCCGACCACCATTGTGTCCTGTGTGTGCATCAGGTCGGCCGCGTGCTTGTTTCCGATGTACAAGGCGCAGCTGTTGGTGATTGGTCCGCCGGCGCCGGCGACGGCTGGGACCAGTGACCTCTCGACGGACACCTTGATGGCGGTAATCGAGCCGACGAGCTCCCCGACGCCTAGCTCGATCATGTTGCAGCAGCTCACTTCTTTCCTGGCGGTGCCGCCCCGTTACGCGAAGCAGAATGGAGGGCAGCGTGTGTTGCCTATCTGCGTTTGCATCAACAAGAAGGTTATACAATAATCTTCGTTTAGTCATACTGCAATGTAGTTACTCGAAGATCGGAGGGAGTAGTTTAGTTCGAAGTAGGGTTCGTTCGGATGTATTTTGGACTTGTATAGTAGTACTACTACTCCAGAACTATTACTAGCTAGTTGGAGTGCTAGAATGCAGCTCGGAGTATTATAGTATTTTGGCAGTACTACTAGTTATGTATGTGACTGCAAATTCAAACTAAAATGGACTATTTCTTGCTAATGTTGTTCTTTTGGAGTCATCATTTTTTTCTGAACGTGTTAACTATGCTATTGTCTAAGGATTCGTTTAGATTTCTTTGGTTGAATTCATATTTCGTCTCTTCCTAATTTGGCAAAACTGCACTGTCATGGGCATTCTTACAAGGTCGCTGAAGTTTCAAAGTTTCTTAATGTATATTGCGTAGGGTGTACCCCCTTAACATGGATCTGTTGCATTTTTGGGTTGTATTTTTTTTGGCAATTTTCAGGACCATAAAATAGCACGCCTTCAGTTGAAATTTGAATTAGTGGCCGATACTAGCATGGAGTAGTGAAGTTTTTTTGTACTCCCTCGGTCCCACCAAAAGTGTCTCACCTTTGTTAAAATTTAGATGGATAGATGTATTTTTTTTACAAAGTTGAGACAACTTTGGTGGGACGGAGCCACGGAGTCGTAGTTGATGGCGAGAAGGTTGATGCCTTGCTAGGTTGGTGTACGTTGCAAAAAGAACAAGGTTGGTGTGTATTTGTTTTATTTGTTCACCATAATACTGACATGGCCATCGATTTGATTAGACAACACAAGCCTGGGATGTTTCACTTATTTATTGTAGGAAGCACGATTAATGTTCTGTAATGATGGGGCTACTCCTATAGTCCGTCTGCTCGGCTCCTACTCGGGTGTCGGGTCACATTCACACTCTCCTCTTTTTTTGAACACATTCACACTCTCCTCTTTTTTTGAACACATTCACACTCTCCTCGAAACTGCAGTAGGCAGTATATGAGCGTCTCGGTTCACCTCCGTCGTCTATCCCCACTCCGCCCATCTTCCATAGCACGCGCCTGCGTCTCCGCCATGGCGCTTTCGCATCCTATCCAGCAGTGCCCAGTTTGAGAGCCTCTGTTCTCCAACTCAAACCCCCACCTGCCGCCATTGATCGCCATCTCTCTCCCAAAGTTCGAATCAGTAGATCGCCCAAGAAAATACCAACCCCATTGTACCACCTGCCTCATTGCGATGGCGAAATCGAGCAGGGTCTGTGGATCTGGGCTGTTTCACAAGGTGTTTACGGAAGGCCCCCTTGAAGTGCTCATCAGCCAGTGCGACGCCATCACCGCCGCGTCCCTAGTCGGTTCCTCCAAAAGTATTCTTCAGTCAGCCAAATACAGTGCCACTCTGCCTGCTTCTCAGCCGTTTGGCCTTCCGTGTGTTCTCTGTTGTGACCCGGCGGATAAACCATGGGCGGTGTTCAAGGAGGATTTGCCGGTGCACAGCAAGTGCAAACTACTGCCGCTGGACAGGTTCTCCTATGATGGCCTAATGCCACACGGTAAGGATGAGGAGCGGGCAGGCGCCAATGGAGATTGGATCGCCATGGTTGGCCCCGAAGGCAAGTGGAACCTCCTCAATGTCTACACTCATCGCAAGATTAAGCTTCCATCTTTGAGGGACAAGTTGGAAACCACACACAATCCACTTATATTCGAGTATCAGCGTTCTGCTATTCAACTGCAGAAGATAGCTATTTGCCAAGTTCCTACAGCTGCTAGGGGGTATCAAGATTTCTCCCTTGTCGCAATCTTCGACTTTGCAATTGCCTACCTCCATGGCGAATATCCTCGTGCATGGATATTTCTTGAAAACCAGTTTCAGTACGGCGCCATATACTGCGATGCAATTATACATAACGGACTTGTGTTCGCCGTTACTGAGCTTGGAAATGTTTATGCATGGGATCCTAATCAATTTGGTAACATTTCCTCCCTATCTTTTTTATATACGTAACTTATATAGTATTTCACCTCTTATTTGTTGAACTGTCTTGGCATCTTTTGGCTTAAAGGAATTCCATAGGCGCACACCATAACCCTCTTGTGGTATGGACATATATAGAATTTAACATCTATAGGAATTTTAGTATGGTCTAATGTGCATGTTGTTCCTTAGGAAAAAGGCCCCCTAGTAATTAAGTTTCTTTATTATTACTCCCTAGAAAATTTAAGGTAGAGTAGAAATAGAATCAATAAAGGTGCCATGCAATATTGATAAAAACTTTCATTTGTTTATATTCCCCCGGTTCTAGAGAATAAGGAGTACTATATTCAAACCATCTAAAATTTGGACCAATATTTTCGGGAACATGTTTTAAATCCATATGAAGTTTTACCAAGATGTTCGAAATATATTTCAAACCATCTTATGTTCGACCATGATTTTATAAAGTACTAGTATTGGCATCCCAATATCAAATCAATATCACTAGTAGATAAATCATGAAATATATTTTCATGTGACGTGTTCTTTCCTTTTTCAAGGTCCTATAGTGCTCCCTGCTCCATTCATTCCGTGGACGGCTGGATTTGATGACGATGATGATTTTGACTCTAATAGTCGTACGTGGTGGCTGGCAAGATCTCAAGATCGTTCTAGACTTCTCCTGGTCTATGCACGTGGCGTAATGGATTTTGACGCTGACGGTGCTCCAACTCATTATGATAGTACCCCTTCTGTCCATTGCGGTCGCGCTGTTCACAGCTATTCGGGGTATACCTGCATTGTATTCTCGAATGACACTAGTCGGTTACTTCCAGCCAACCCGTGGGAAAGGGTTACTAATCTTGGAGACTATTCTATGTTCCTTGGGTTGAACTATCCGATTTTCATGCCAGTGGGTGGTGCAACATTTCCCCCAGGATATTTGACAAGAAGAAACTGCATCTACACCACGCCTCAGGCCATTGGCTCTCAGTTTGACACATCACATCAAGAAATTTTCCGCTTCAGTCTAAATGGCGAAGACCACCAAAGCATATCTTTCTCAAGCAGCGGTCCAGGGGCCAACTGGCATACGGGGTTTTGGTTCATCCCAAGCTACACCAACGCGCTGGACTGGAACAAAGACAATCAGAGTTAGGGATATTTATGTAATAGTAGGATCATACTACTAGCTAGCTCAGTTGGTCTTGACTCCTATTTAACTATTTATAGCTAATGTACTTAGGTGATAAATTTATGCTATTTGCATGAACCCAGGCGCTTCTTTTAATTTGATCAAATACGGTCTATACACATGCATGGTTGTTTGGCTGTTTCAGTGTCCCTAGAGGCATACATATATACTGTTATTTAGCAATCTTTATTACAGTACAAAGGTCTTAACCTCATGGTTCACAGAAAGTATAAACGTAGATCAACCATCTAAACATAGAAGACATTCTAGTGTATGATTCTTACATATACACATCAACATCCTATCAGAAAATCTTAATGTGAATTGTACTGGCTGTACAAACCCGTGCATCATTCTCTAGCCGGTTGCACCCAAAAACCAAATCGTGGTACTTCATAGTTGACTGTATGTAGGACAACATACAGATCCAATGCGAAGCCATGGGTATCACCTGCATGACAGAACCATATTTCACATGGTTGGAGGTACTCCATATGGCATTTAAAATCATTCCTTGTCTTTCATATGGTCCTAAAAATAGTACAGTTGGATTTGTGGGTTTTAATTTTTTATTAACACACTCAATTGATTGCCCAAACATTGATTAATAATATTATTAAGGGGTGTGATGTTGAAAGCCATAAGAACAATGTGCCAAACAATCTTTGCTAGCGGACGGTAAATGTATACCCATCAGAAATAATCAGCAGACGTGCATGTTTCTTTGGTCAGAATAACTGCTGCACCATCTTAAAAGTAAATGGCATGACCATTTATTTGATTTGATAGCGTGCAGCTAGATGGCGTACATTACTATCTCTACTTCCTTGGGTCGCCCAAATCTGGAGTACTAAAAGCAAATCCTGGTGATTCATTTGACAAGACAACACAGATGCGACCAAATTTCTCCGTCCATATTATTATAATAATCTGGAGTGCGTTGCCTCGTTGCCTTCCAAGAGAAGCTGCATTCCTTGCCAAAAAAGAGAGAGAGGCTGTATTTATAACTATCTCACCGGCCGCCACTAGTACAAACCATCACTCCCTCTCCACCTCCACCTCCATCTCTTCCCTAGTAGCTCCACCTCCATATCGGCGACGGACCACAATCGCGCGGCTTCGACTTCCTCTTCGACGGCGGCGGCGACAGAGGCGTGAGGCACCTTCTCCGCGGCGCATCACTCATCCTCGTCCCGCGGCAACAATGGCTGTATGTGAAATCACCATACCCTTTTGTATGGTAGAGATGATGATGTGCGGATAAAATTTTATTGGCGGTTGCTCATCCTTGTTTGAATATTTGGTGTAGATTCACATCTAGGGCAGGGTGTCAAGCGGGGTGGGTAGCGGGCTAGCTAGTTTCAGTGCGAGTGCTTTAAATCTGCTCTAATCTCAACCACTATTTGCTCTAATTTTCTGCTTTGCGGGACGATTCGCGGACGCCGCTTGCAACCCTAATCTAGGGTATTGATCCTAGTTTAGTAGACTACTAGGATTTACATGCCAATTTGTTTTTAGACTAGATCCGGATATTTGTCAATACTACTACGTACTTCTTCCGTTCGTATTTAATTGACTCTAGTTGAAAGCATCGACAGTTCATTTTCTTCTCTCCCTCTCGTCGACTAATTAAAACCGAACAGAGGGAGTATTAGGAATCCATGTGCATCCGTACTACCAGTAAGGTATTGCGTTGTTGCAGAGGCTCAGTGTAATCAATATCTTTCGATATTAATATACTCACTTTATCAGAAAATAAATTAGTAATCCATGTTCAAACTTGCTAGTTTGATCGACGTTTGATGATGATTTGTGAGGCCATGTATGGGCCTAGTTTGTTTTGCCTGGTGGTCAGTAGGCTGATGATTTATTTTTTTGCTTGGTCGATCTGTGGTCGTTCCATGGCCACTGCTGATTAAGCATTACTAGAATCAACAATTTTTTGCTTGTCTGGTGATTGGAAGTGTATGCGCTAGCACCATCGCACGATGATTAGTCTTAATGGAGATGCAGATGTCGATCAAGAGGGAGAAACATATCTTGATCATGCATTTCTCACGAGATTACTTGGTGATTGGAAGTAGAATCCACAATTTGTTGTGCAAACTTCTCAACATATGCATATATTCAATGAATTGGCTTTATGTGATCAATAGTACTTCTTATTGCAGATGGATGGAGGGGAAAGAGCGAAAAAACCGATACTTAGTGAGATGACTTCTCATTCTTTGACTTCTGATATCCCAGATAACAAGGTAAATATATAGAACGACGATTCGTAGGTGATAAAAGCAGAATCCACAATTTGCCGTGCAAACTTCTCAACATATGCATATATTTGATTAATTAGTTTTATGTGATCAATAGTATTACTTATTCCAGATGGACGTAGGGGAAGGAACGAAAAAGCGGATGCTATGTGAAATGACTTCTAAATCTGTGTGTTCTGATATCCCAGATGACAAGGTAAACATATGGACCGACGCTTGTTTTGCCGCTGCCCCTGTTAGATGGCTAGATGCTCTGGTCTAATTTCTGTTCATGTGCTTATTATTGCAGAAACATAGAGTTGAAGAAAACTCTATATTGTCTGATGACAAAGGTGAAATGGCATGCCAGTCTTTTAAACCTCCGACGCCACCTTGTTTACTGTCTATGGAGACTGATGCAGCTGGACCTGGTACTGATGAGCCTATACCTGGCATCATCGTGTCACATGAAGAAGGTTGTGGATTGGGTTTACCCCCTGCTGTAGAAACTGGTGGTGCAGCTGGAGCTGCTAGTGTAGAGCCTCTAGTGAACGGTGTCGTGCCACGGGAATTCTCTGAACTGGAGCAAAACGGTTTACCTATTGTCAAGACCGATATAACTGGTGCTGATGCTGGAGTTGCTACTGATGATCCTGCACCTGAAGTATGTTTTGCATTGTTAAAACCCGTCCTGCCCAGAGTACTGACTGGTGGTGGACCTGGAGCTGGTAGGGTAGAGCCTCTAACTGAAGTGGATATTGGTGGTTTACCCTCTGTAGAGACTAGTGGTCTACCTGGAGCTGGTATTGTAGAGATTTCAGCAAGCGGTCCTGTCCGAGAACATATCTGGTCCTACTATCCCTTTAGGTTCTACCGTGCTACCGACTCCTATGAACCGGAGCATGTACCTGATGTGCCTTCTGTTGAACCTGACGCACCTGTAAGTAGTGGTGATGATCAAGAAGGATCTGCATCTCTAGGACAAGATGTCAGCTGTCATTCACCTGATTCTGAGCTGAAGTCAGCAACGGTAGCTTATATAGCACGGACTGTCCTTCAAGCTCTAAAGATCCAGTTGGGTGGTTCACAGGACCAGCTACTCCAAGCCATTGTCACTACAAAAGACCAGCCAGCATGCTTCGTCATCTCCTGCATACTGTTTGACAAGCTGAAGCACTGCAACTGGCGCATTGTTCAATCCCATCAGCATGGAGAGAGGAGCTATGTTTATGTCAAGATGATTCATGCTGATTTGGTAAGGTTCCATGATAAGATGTATGGGTGGGGTGAGGCAAGAGCCACATTTTGCAGCATTCACACAGTCTTCGCTCTTGAGCCAGACCCCATGGATGCTTACCCAGTGGTGCAGCTGTCCTGACTTGATATATGTTTTATGATCAGTATGCTGCTGTCGTGGAACTGTGATGTGGAGCTACCTTTCTTATGGTTTCTAGGCTTTTGGTTTCAACATGTATTATGGAGCTTACCTTAGGACTTTCGCATGCGTTTGGCTGTTGACCTGTAATGTTTGTGGTTGGTTGTCTAATCTACTTGGCACAATCACATTGCAAAGGCAAATGTTCCTTTTCTCTTTAATTGTTATTATGACTTATGTGTTATAACCAGGCAAGAATATGCAATCTTGGTTCTCTGACCGATATATATGTACATACAACTTTTGTTCACATAATAACACTTACACGGGAAAAGAGTAGCTTTCTCTGTTGGACAAACACCAAACCACAAAAGGGTAACAACACAATATCCAAACTAGGTACGGCACCTGTTGAGCATACATGACTTTTGTCGTAAAATCACGTTAACCAACACTAGCAGCATCTTGTTCTTTGCAAGGTGCTATGCTTATCAGTCTAATCCCAATACACAACCTACTTCAGGTGGCACGATGATGTCAGGTGCAGGTTCACCAGTACCAACTCTCTTGCATCAGTCTCCATTGAAGGTACGCCACTGCTGCAGTAGACACCATTAGCAATGCAACCTGAAGGTGTTCTTATCCTCATATCAGGATCACATAATACAGGTGTCAAGCTTCATGCACTAGCCAACACAATGAAAAGTCCGAACTAGGATAGCTAGGAAAAAAACATGAAGATCTTTTTTTCGAATCCCACGCTGAACATCTTTTTTTTAACTAATTAGGTAAGCTCCTGCTGACAAACATATTACAGCAACTCCAGCAGTGGCTCTATATTTAGGCGCTGTGGGCTGAATGGCTGATGCTGCGCATGGAGCCGGCAATAGCTTCACCGGAAGCTGCAAACTGTGGCGGCCAAATGCAGGGCTGAAACAGCGTATTTTCAGAGGCGCTATAAATGCAGCGCCAAAAACAGAATATAATGAAAAATAGAGTGCAGTAAAACAGAAGATCAAACAAAGACTAGAAATAGACATAAAATAGGATAAAATTAGCTTGATAGATACTCCGTAGTTCATATTTGTACAAAGTAGTGCGATAAAACTAAACTAAAACTCGACATCTGACGAGTCCGGTGTCGTGCCCGACACCGGATCCGACGAGAAGAGGTCAATCCAACGGGGGTCGTCCTCGCCAATGGTGGTCGGCCCGGCGAGCTGCGCTTCGATGAAGGCCCGCTTCGTCGCCTTCTCCGCCCTCCGTCGTGCGCGGTCCTCCTTCTTCGCTGCCCGCCTCGTCGCCTTCTCCGCCCTCCGTCTGCGGAAGTGCTCGTTCTCGGCGGCAACGTCCTCGGGGAAGCGGGCCGCCCACTCGCGCGCCGCGCGCTCGTCCCGCTCGGCGATGCGCAAACGGCGCTCCGTCTCGCGGCGGCGGTGCTGTTCCTCCTGTCTAACGATGTACGGCGGCGGCGCGAGATCCTCGGCCTGCTGGCGCGTCCACACGTCATGGAAATTCATCGACGATCGCGGGCGCCCGAGCCGCCACGCCACGGCGTCGTACGCGCGCGCGGCCTCGTGCGCGGTCTCGTAGGTGCCGAGGCCGATGCGCTCGCCGCCGTCACGTATCTCCGCGTAATACGTACCTTTGGGGCGCGCGCGGACGCCGCGGTACCCCGTGCCCGAGACGCGGCAGTACCGCGAGCTCGACGCGAGACGAGGCATGGCGGCGGCGGCGGAAGCGGAGCCGCGGCGGCGATATTAGGCGCAGATGGGCAAATTTCAGCAACCCGTGTCCATCTTTTTTTTTGGCAGGATTACGCCATGTACCACCTTCCAATTAGAAAATAGTACTGTTCAGCATTCCCCTGTTGGGCCCAATATTTCACTTTGGGTTGCCAACGGCCATCTACATGGTAATTGCTCTCGGCCTACTTGCTCCGGCCGTCGAAGCCCAATAACTACAAATGGGCCTTTCTGCTCATGCAATTTCGGCCCTTTTCTAATGAAACACAGATCCTATGATTGGCAAAAAAAAATACACGGAGATTCTACATAAAAGTTGTTTTTATTTATTTTGAATTATAGGGTTCCAATTTTTGAAACTGCTCATGCCCAATATGAAAATCCTTGATCGCTCCATACCCACATGGATAACGGTATTTTTAAAAATTCATAAAGTGGATTTGAAATTTAAAACATATCCTAATAATTCCTTGATTTAATCTATCAACTTGCAAGATCTTGGAGCCAAAGAGCTTGTATTAGTCTGCGAAAATAATACTGATAAACCTGTCGTTAACAAGAAATGAAGGTTTATCGTTCAGAGAGGATGCCATGTGGGACCCATGAGACAGTAGCGTCCTCAACGTTTCAAAGAAAAAGGCAAGTAGCCCGAAAATAGGGGTAAAAAATAAATCCTACAAAGGAAACATTTATTGTTCATAGAGGCTGACATGTGGGACCGATCTGCCAGCTGCATCCTCATCATTTCGAAGTCGGCAGGGATCAGAAGAAAAAGGCAAATAGCCAGAAATTAGGGGTCAAAAATAAATCCAAAAAGGAAACTTATATTCTTCATAGAGGATGACATGTGGGACCGACCTGCCAGCAGCGTCCTCATCGTTTCAAAGGCCGCAGGGGATCAAAAGAAAAAGGCAAATAGCCAGAAATTAGGGGTAAAAAAAATACAACAAAGGAAAGGTTTATTGTTCATAGAGGCTGACTTGTGGGACTCATGAGCCAGCGGCGACCTCAATTTCAAAGGCGGCATATGATCGAAAAGAAAAAGGCAAGTTAGCAAAAATCAGTGGGTAAAAAAAATCTAAGAAATGAAACTTTATTGTACAGTCCCATGAGCCAGCACCTTACTCAACGTTTCAGTGGCGGCATGAGATAGAAAGAAAAAGGAAAGTGACCAAATATCAGGAGCAAAAAATAATCCAAGAAAAGAAACTTTTATTGTACATAGATGATGACATATGGGTCCCACTTATACAAGCTCTTTCGCTCCAAGATCTTGCAAGTTGATTGTACATAGAGGATGACATGCGGGCCCCTTGTGTCAGCATCTTACTCAACGTTTCCAAGGCGGCAGGGGATCAAAAGAAAAAAGGAAGTAGCCAGAAATTAGCGGTAAACAATAACTCCAAGGAAGGAAACTTTTATTGTTCATAGAGTATGACATGCGGGACCCATGCGCTAGCAGCTTCCTCAACGTTTCAAAGGGGGCATGAGATCGAAAGAAAAAGACAAGTGACCAAATATCAGGAGCCAAAAATAATCCAAGAAAAGAAACTTTATTGTACATAAAAGATGACATGCGGGTCCCATTTTGCAGCGGTGTCAACGTTTCAAATGCGGCTTGAGATCAAAAGAAAAGAAAATTGTAAAAAAACTCCAGAAAAGAAAGTTGATTGTACATAGAGGATGGCATGCGGGTCCCATGACCCAGCACCTTACTCAACGTTTCAGAGGCGGCATGAGATCGAAAGAAAAAGGAAAGAGACCAAATACCAGGAGCAAAAAATAATCCAAGAAAAAGAAACTTTTATTGTACATAGAGGATGACATATGGGTCCCACTTATACAAGCTCTTCCGCCCCAAGATCTTGCAAGTTGATTGTACATAGAGGATGACATGCGGGCCCCTTGTGTCAGCAGCTTAATCAATGTTTCCAAGGCGGCAGGGGATCAAAAGAAAAAGGAAACAGCCAAAAATAAGAGGGTGAAAAAATCCAAGAAAAGAAACTTTTATAGTATCGAGGATGACATGTGGGTCCCATGAGCCAGCAGCTTCTCAACGTTTCAGAGGCTGCATGAGATCGAAAGAAAAAGGCAAGTGACCAAAAATAAGGGGGTAAAAAAAATCCAAGAAAAGAGACTTGATTGTACATAGAGGATGACATGCGGGTCCCACCAGTCAGCAGCTTACTAACGTTTCCAAGGCGGCAGGGGATGAAAAGAAAAAGGAAATAGCCAAAGATCAGAGGGTGAAAAAAATCAAAGAAAAGAAACTTTTATAGTACATAGAGGATGACATGTGGGTCCCATGGGCCAGCAGGTTCCTCAACGTTTTCAAGGGCGGCATGAGATCGAAAGAAAAATGCAAGTGACCAAAAATCAGAGGGTGAAAAATAATCCAAAAAAAGAAACTTTTATTGTACATAGAGGATGACATGCTGTCCCAACGTTTCAAATGCGGTTTGAGATCAAAAGAAAAAGAAAGTAGCCAGAAATTAGGGTAAAAAAACTCCAAGAAAAGAAAATTGATTGTACATAGAGGATGACATGCGGGTCCCACGAGTTTGCAGCTTACTCAACGTTTCCAAGGCGGCAGGGGATCAAAAGAAAAAGGAAATAGCCAAAAATCAGAGAGTGAAAAAAAACCCAAGAAAATAAACTTTGTAGTATAGAGGATGACATGCGGGTCCCATGAGCCAGCAGGTTCCTCAACGTTTCAAACGTGGCATGGGATCGAAGGAAAAAGGCAAGTGACCAAATATCAGGAGCCAAAAATACATGCGGGTCCCATTTTGCAGCAGCGGTCCCAACGTTTCAAATGCGGCTTGAGATCAAAAGAAAGAAAGTAGCCAGAAATTAGGGGGTCAAAAAAAACTCCAAGAAAGGAAAGCTTTATCGTTCATACAGGCTGACATGTGGGACCTATGAGCCAGCCTGAACGTTTCAAAGCGGGGGGATCAAAGAAAAAGGAAATAGCCAAAAATCAGAGGGTGAAAAAAATCCAAGAAATCAAACTTTTATTGTACATAGAGGATGACATGCGGGTCCCATAGGGCAGATTCCTCAACGTTTCAAACGTGGCATGAGATCGAAAGAAAAAGGCAAGTGACCAAATATCAGGAGCCAAAAATAATCCAAGAAAAGAAACTTTATTGTACATAGAGGATGACATGCGGGTCCCATTTTGCAGCAGCGGTCTGAACGTTTCCAAGGCGGCACAGGACCAAAAGAAAAATGAAGTAGCCAGAAATCAGGGGGTGAAAAAAATCCAAGAAAAGAAAGATTTCAATTGGGCTGCATCTAGACATCTGGGCCTTCGAACTATCCTTCTGGGCCTTTGGACACGTACAATTTCAGCCCACTCCAGAACATGATAGTTCGGATTTTTCTCAAAAAAAAAACAGGAAAGTCCTATGCTTCGCCAAAACAAAAAACAAGGAGATTCAAGATATATGTTGTAAAAATAAAGATTTAATTTATCCGTTTGCAATAGCTCAGAGCGCAATACACTGTTTATTGTCTGCAAAATAATCAAGATATCACATGTTTCTTGTACGGGGAGGCTGACATCGTGGACCCATGAGCCAGCAGCGTCGTTTTAAAGGCGGCAGGGGATGGAAAGAAAAAATAAACCAAAAATCTGTTGGTAAAAAATCCAAGAAAAGAAACATTTTCGTTCTGAGAGGATGACATGCGGGACCCATGAGGCAGCAGTCCTCAGCGCTTATTGTTCATAGAGGCTGACATGTGGGACCCGTGAGCCAGCAGCGTCCTCAACGTTTTAAAGGCGGCAGGATATCGAAAGAAAAAATAAGCCAAAAATCATTTGGTAAACAATATCCAAGAAAATAAACATTTACCGTTCTGAGAGGATGACATGCGGGACCCATGAGGCAGCAGCATCCTCAACGATTCCAAGGCGGCAGGGGATCAAAGAAAAAAAAAGGAAATATCCAGAAATTAATTAGGGGTTCAAAAAAATCCATCAAAGGAAACTTTTATTGTTCATAGAGGATGACTTGTGGGACCGACCTGCCAACAGCGTCCTCATCGTTTCAAAGGGGCAGGAGATCCAAAGAAAAAGGCAAATAGCCAGAAATTAGGGGTCAAAAATAACTCCAAGAAAGGAAACTTTTATTGTTCGTAGAGGATGACATGCGGGACCCATGAGCCAGCAGCTTACTCAACGTTTCAAAGGCGGCATGAGATCGAAAGAAAAAGGCAAGTGACAAAATATCAGGAGCAAAAGATAATCCAAGAAAAGAAACTTTATTGTACATAGAGGATGACATGTGGGTCCCATTTTGCAGCAGCGGTCTCAATGTTTGTAATGCGGCTTGAGATCAAAAGAAAAAGAAAGTAGCTAGTAATTAGGGGGTGAAAAAAAATCCAAGAAAAGTTGATGGACATAGAGGATGACATGCGGGTCCCTTGAGCCAGCAGCTTACTCAACGTTTCAAAGGGGGCAGGGGATCAAAAGAAAAAGGCAAGCCAAAAATCAGATGGTGAAAAAAACCAAGAAAAAGAACTTTTATAGTACATAGAGGATGACATGCGGGTCCCATGAGCCTGCAGGTTCCTCAACGTTTCAAACGTGGCATGAGATCGAAAGAAAAAGGCAAGTGAAAAAATATCAGGAGCCAAAAATAATTCAAGAAAAGAAAGTTTTATAGTACATAGAGGATGACATGCGGGTCCCATTTAGCAACAGCGGTATCAGCGTTTGAGAGGCGGCAGGGGATCAAAAGAAAAAAAGAAATTGCCAAAAATCAGATGGTGAAAAAAACCAAGAAAAAGAACTTTTATAGTACATAGAGGATGACATGCGGGTCCCATGAGCAGCAGGTTCCTCAACGTTTCAAACGTGGCATGAGATCGAAAGAAAAAGGCAAGTGAAAAAATATCAGCCAAAAATAATTCAAGAAAAGAAAGTTTTATAGTACATAGAGGATGACATGCGGGTCCCATTTAGCAGCAGCGGTATCAGCGTTTGAGAGGTGGCAGGGGATCAAAAGAAAAAAGAAATTGCCAAAAATCAGATGGTGAAAAAAAACCTAGAAAAAGAACTTTTATAGTACATAGAGGATGACATCGGGTCCCATGAGCCAGCAGGTTCCTCAACGTTTCAAACGTGGCATGAGATCGAAAGAAAAGGCAAGTGAAAAATATCAGGAGCCAAAAATAATTCAAGAAAAGAAAGTTTTATAGTACATAGAGGATGACATGCGGGTCCCATTTAGCAGCAGCGGTATCACTGTTTGAGAGGCAGCAGGTGATCGAAAGAAAAAGTCAAGTGACCAAATATGAGGTGCCAAAAAAATCCAAGAAAAGAAAGTTTTATAGTACATAGAGGATGACATGCGGGTCCCATTTAGCAGCGCATCACCGTTTGAGAGGCGGCAGGGGATCGAAAGAAAAAGGTAAGTGACCAAATATGAGGTGCCAAAAATAATTCAAGAAAAGAAAGTTTTATAGTACATAGAGGATGACATGCGGGTCCAGGTTAGCAGCGGTATCACCGTTTGAGAGGCGGCGGGGATCGAAAGAAAAAGGCAAGTGACCAAATTTGAGGTGCCAAAAATAATCCAGGAAAAGAAAGTTTTATAGTACATAGAGGATGACATGCGGGTCCCATTTAGCAGAGCGGTATCACCGTTTGAGAGGCGGCAGGGGATCGAAAGAAAAAGGTAAGTGACCAAATATGAGGTGCCAAAAATAATTCAAGAAAAGAAAGTTTTATAGTACATAGAGGATGACATGCGGGTCCATTAGCGGCGGTATCCGTTTGAGAGCGGCGAGATCGAAAGAAAAAGGCAAGTGACCAAATTTGAGGTGCCAAAAAAACTCCAAGAAAAGAAAGTTGATTGCACATAGAGGATGACATGCGGGTCCCATTTAGCAGCAGCGGTCTCAACGTTTCCAAGGCGGCAAGGGATCAAAAGAAAAAGGAAGTAGCCAGAAATCAGGGGGTCAAAAAAATCCAAGAATAGAAAGAATTTTGGTTCATAGAGGATGACATGCGGGACCCATGATCCTGCATCGTAAACGGCTCGATCGGAGAACGTTGAACGAGATGGCGCGATGTAGAAAAAAAACAATGCCAGAGAGGCTGCCATCTGGGCCCTACATCCCTCGGCGGTGCGGATTTGCGTTGACTCGGCCGGCGAACCCGAGATTTCGAGATGCACCACGTCCCGGGCCACCATACGCCACGTTTTGGCCGCTTTCGTCGGGCTAGGTGGCCTCAAAAACGAGAAAAAAAAGTTTTGACATGCACCACGGAGGGACCAAAATCGTCGGCCATGGTACACCAGCAACCACGGCGCGACTTCAACTTCGTCGGCCATGGCAACTTTTCTTGTAGTGATTACACCGTGTAGGAGGAATAAAACTACTTTAATAACATCACTAGAGTAGCACATAGATAAATTGTGATACAAAACACATTGCAATCATAAAGAGATATAAATAAGCACTTCACTACGCCATTCATAACAGTGAATAAGTATTCTGTGAAATATAGCCTAAGAGACCCACACGGTGCACACACTGTCACCTTTACACACGTGGGACAAGGAGTCTCCGGAGATCACATAAGTAAAACTCACTTGACTAGCACAATGACATCTAGATTACAAGCATCATCATATGAATCTCAATCATGTAAGGCAGCTCATGAGATTATTGTATTGAACTACATAGAGAGAGATGAACCACATAGCTACCGGTACAGCCCCGAGCCTCAATGGAGAACTCCCTCCTCATGGGAGCGCAGCGGTGATGAAGATGGCGGTGGAGATGGCAGCGGTGTCGATGGAGAAGCCTTCCGGGGGCACTTCCCCGTCCCGGAGGTGCCGGAACAGAGACTCTGTCCCCGATCTTGGCTTCGCGATGGTGGCGGCTGGAGGTTTCGTGGTTTCGTCCTCCGTAATAGGGTTTTCGCGATGGAGGCTTTAAATAGGCGGAAGGGCAGCCTCGGAGGGGGGGCCACACCATACCCGGCGCGGCCCCTGGCCGCGCCGGGGTGTGGTGTGGGGCCCCAGGGCTTCCTCTCAGCGGCTCTCGGGAGTTGGATGGTTAGGAAAAATAGGAACACGGGCGTTGATTTCGTCATTAGAGAATATTTCGTTACTAGGATTTCGAAACCAAAAAGAGAAACAGAGCGGCACTTGCATCTTGTTAATAGGTTAGTTCCGGAAAATGCACGAATATGACATAAAGTGTGCATAAAACATGTAGATATCATCAATAATGTGGCATGGAACATAAGAAATTATCGATACGTTGGAGACGGTGGATTTTTAGGCATAGATGCATGCTGGATAGCGGTCTATGTACTTTGTCGTAATGCCCTGATTAAATCACATAGTAATCATCGTTGGTATGTATTGAATCTTTATTTGTCAATTGCCCGCCTGTAATTTGTTCACCCAGCATGTTAGTTATCTTATTGGAGAGACACCTCTAGTGCTGTGGACCCGGTCCATTCTTTTACATCTGAATACATTCTGTTCTTTATTGTTCTTTGCAAACAAACACCATCTTCCACTCGATACGCTTAATCCTTTGTTTTCAGCAAGCCGGTGAGATTGACAACCTCACTGTTACGTTGGGGAAAATACTTTGATTGTGTTGTGCAGGTTCCACGTTGGCGCCGGTTTCACTGGTGTTGCGCCACACTACATTCCTCCACCAACAACCTTCACGTGCTTCTTGGCTCCTACTGGTTCGATAACCTTGGTTTCATACTGAGGGAAACTTGCTTCTATACGCATCATACCTTCCACTTGGGGTTCCCAACGGACGTGTGCATCTACGCGTATCAAACTAAATTTCTGGCGCCGTTGCCGGGGATATCAAGACACGCTGCAAGGGAGTCTCCACATCCAATCTCTTTACTTTATTTTTGTCTTGCTTTACTTTACTTTATTTACTGTCTTGTTTGCTTCATATTAAAAACACAAAAAAATTAGTTACTTTACTTTCTGTCTTGTTTACTTGCTCTATATCAAAACACAAAAAAATTAGTTACCTGTCCTTACTTTATTTGTTTAGTTTACTTTTTGCTTATTTCATCATGCTTAATCCTAAGTTTACTTTGGAAAAGATACCGGTAGGACGAGGGTGTATCATTGGAAGAGATAATATAGAAGAATTTTTCACTCATGTTAGTATGGATGAAGATTTTGAAGATATACCATTATTAAAAACTGCTCCTACTTATGAAAGTGCTTCTGCCTGTTTAGTACACATGTTGGAAACTAGATTTGTTAATCTCAATCCCATAATACAACATATGTTTCTTACACTTTCGGATATGGAGATGGGAGAAAAGAGAAATTTTGTTTTAAAAGTCCTTGTTAGAGAATTTGAGGATATAGCTAAAGAAGCTAGAAAAGTTTTTATTAAGCATAAGAGGCTTGGTTTCTTTCCTAATTTTAAACAAATACTTGAAAAGATGGATATGGATAGAATTAAGTATACTAATAATGTTAATGATGGTAGGGAAATTAAAGCACCAATACCTAGTAAGCTCCTAGGGATGCATGAAGCTTTAGAAAATAACTATGCTTGGCTTGTTCCTGAAAATTTGTTTGATGAGAATAGTAAGCCTAGGAGCAATGAAAGAGGAGTTACTTATATAGACCAGATACAATGCATTGTTGAGAAAACTCCCACTCCCAGTAATAATGTTGATGCATCATCTCTTGATGTTACTTAATTTGCACTTTCTGCGCCTAGCTGAAAGGCGTTAAAGAAAAAAGCACTTCTTGGGAGATAACCCATATTTTGTTTTATTTACTGTATTGTTGAGTGTTGGAAGTTGTTTACTACTGTAGCAACCTCTCCTTATCATGTTTTTGTGCCAAGTAAAGTTTCTATGCTAAAGTTGATGCTAGATTTGGATCGCTGCGCAGAAACAACATTGCTGTCTGTCACGAATTCTTGTAGAAATCTCTGTAAAAAAATCGAAAAAATCTGCAAATTTACAAGCGTGATCCTCATATATGTACGCAACTTTCATTAGTTTTGAGTTTTTCCATTTGAGCAAGTTAAGTGCCTCTGCCAGATTCATCTTTACGGACTGTTCTGTTTTTGACAGATTCTGTCTTTTATTTCGCATTGCCGCTTTTGCTATGTTGAATGGGTTTCTTTGTTCCATTAACTTTCAGAAGCTTTGTGCCACTACAAGAAAAGTTCTGATAGACAACGTCTCAAAATCGTCCGCTAAGGGGTATTTTTCGTCGCCTATGGGCCTAACCCGACGATATGGGTTCTGTTGTGGAAACTGCGTCAGGCAAAGTCCAACGACGATTTTTTCGGTCCGTCGCGCTTGGGCGCCCTTCCGCCACGGAAAATCGGACCGTTGCGGAAGTGTTTTCGGGAGCCCGTTGACTGCGACGTCATGCAAACTGACACGTGGCAGACGCCGTTAACTGCCAGTTAACGGCGTTAACCGGCTGAAACCCCGTGGTAGATGGTAGGCCCACACGAGGCCTGCCACGTCTTAAGCGGGCCGGGCAGATGACATAGTTTGACCGGTCAACTATATAGCTGGGCTGGTCCATTAGTTACGTGGGCCGGGCCTAACCTCTAAGGTTGACTGGTCAAAACTTAAATGGGCGGCCCATTTAACATGTGGGGTCCATCTTACGACAGGGCCGGCCCAAGAAGCAAGTGGACCGGGCCAAACAAGGTGGGTCCCACTTTCTGTTAAAGGCCGGCCCATTTAGTGTGTGGGGTCCACCGTATAGCAAGTGGGCGGCCCAACAAGCTAGTGGGCGGGCCAAACACAGGTGGGTCCCACTTTCCGGTTAAAGGGTCGCCCATTTCGTTTGTGGGGTCCACCATACAGCAAGTGGGCCGACCCAACAAAATAGTGGGGCCAAAAACACGGTGGGTCCCACTTTCTGTTAAAGGGCAGCCCATTTAGTATGTGGGGTCCACCATATAGCAAGTGGGCTGGCCCAAGCAAGATAGTGGGCGGGCCAAAAACACAGGTGGGTCCCACTTTCTGGTAAAGGGCGGCCCAATTAGTATGGGGTCCACCATATAGCGGTGCGGCCAACAAGATAGTGGGCCGGGCCAAAAACCAGTGGGTCCCACTTTCCTCTTAAAGGGCGGCCCATTTAGTATGTGGGACCACCATATAGCAAGTGGGCGGCCCAACAAGATAGTGGGCGGGCCAAAAACACATGTGGGTCCCACTTTCCTGTTAAAGGGCCGGCCCAACTAGTATGTGGGGTCCACCATATAGCAAGTGGGCCGGCCCAACAAGATAGTGGGCCGGGCCAAAAACACAGGTGGGTCCCACTTTCCTCTTAAAGGGCCGGCCCATTTATTATGTGGGGTCCACCAAAAAAGCAAATGGGCTGGCCCAACTAATTAGTGGGCCGGCCCAGTTGGGGTCCACCTTAAAGCAAGTGGGCCAGCCCAATTAGTGTGTGGGGTCAAGTAAATCAAATGGGCTGGCCCAAGAAGTAAGTGGGCCAGCCCGTTTAGTTGTTGTTTATATCCGGCATAATATGCGCTTTAGGATTTTGCGGGCGGCACATATGTGATTTCGCTTAATTGGGCCGTTTAAGGGATGGGAATTCGTGATTTAGATACTGAGAATATTTACGCAGCATTGATTTCTGTCGGATAGCCTCACTTACCACAAGCACCAAAGAAAAAATGCGCGAAAGAACTATAAAAACTAACTAAATATTACATCAGCTGCAAGGCATTGAAAAAATATTACAGAACCCAGAGAAATTGAATGGTAATTAAACCTAGCAATACAATGAAGCGATCCGGCAATCTTTTAAGTTGTCCATGCAGCACCTATATCTGAAACAAAGACATTACAAGTTAAGACAACAACAATGGAAAGGCAAAGACACTACAATATTGTTTGGCAAAGAATTTGGAACTCATCATTTCGTCGTTATAACAAGATCATTGTAATGCGCACAATAAGCAAACAAAGAGTGCATGCCGCATACCAACAACCAATATAACAGAGCATGTTAGAATGAAACAGCAGACTTACTACTGTCGAGTCCCATGCAAACCAACATGTTCAGGGAGTACAAAATTGGCATGAACAACATAGTAGCAGGCTATAAATTTTGTAACAACGACTGAGCAAGATGAAGTTATGATGGCTACATCTACAGAGCAGGGAATGTAAACCAAAAATAGAAGTTACGATGGCAAAAGCTAAAGAGGAGGGAATGTGAACCAACATGTGCCAAGTGCAATTACTTCATTTTGGCCGTGAACTAAATAATACTCCTGAACTTATAGTGAAGGGGATGCAAATCAAGATGTTTCGGGATATAAACTTGTAATGAGCAACACATGGAGGATAGTTAATGCTGGAGCTTAGGATGGACCAGATACAGAATATAGTGGGATCACCTGTGAACTTGTATAAGAGGGAATGCAAACCAATATGTTCAGCTTTCCATATGTGAGCGTCATGCCAAGTCAGAGAAACAAGTCAATAATGCAGCTTTTGAAGAACAAGATGGCACGCAAAATTATTATCTAGTAGTATGACAAGTTTATTTGTACTACAGGCTAGATAGCAGAGTGATAGCATGCCAAACTAAGTCCTTACTTTGTTAGCTTACAATGAACTAGATACAAAACAATGGCATCACCTGTAGTACAGGGAATGCAAGCCAACATGTTCATGGAGTAAAAAATTGGCACAAACAACATAGTAGCAGGCCATAATTTTTGTAACAACGACTGAGCAAGATAAAGTTATGATGGCTAGATCTACAGAGCAGGGAATGTAAACCAAATATAGAAGTTACGATGCCAAAAGCTATAGAGCAGGGAATGCGAACCAACATGTGCAATTACTTAAAATTGGCCATGAACTAAATAATAGCAGGATGTTACTATAATACCTACAGTATAATTTTTGTAACAACGACTGAGCAAGATAGAAGTTATGATGGCTACATCTACAGAGCAGGGAATGCAAACCAAAATGTTCAATCGCTTAAAGTTAGCAATGAAGTAGAAAATAGCAACGTGTTACGGTCATAGCTAGGAATGAACTAAAAGAGCTTCAGACAAACAAGCATCTGAACCCAGAACATGGCGCTAAAACAAGGGACTTACATTAGGAGAAGCACTCTGTGGGAGTCACAGCAGATCTTCCTGGGGTTGATAGATCCGGTGATGAAGTACGCTACATGTGCTACTTGGGGTTGGAGAGACGGCCATTACACTTCATGGTTACTCATCTAATCTGCAAAGACGTAACGGCGCGTCGTTAGCACAAACAGGTTCCCCCAAGATTAAACAAGAACTTGCAGGCAAGCAATAGAAAAGCGACAGTAGAAGAGTTTAGATCATGGACGGCGCCGGTGAAGCAGATTCGGTTCATGCACATCGGTGTCGGTGAGCAAGATCCGATGCGGTGGACGATGCCGCAGCTGAAGCGACTGCGGTAGGCTGCTGGATGAGCATATGGTTTCGAGGTTCGGCGGGGATGATCCGGTCCGGTTGATGACGGCGTCGATGAAGCGGCTCCGGCAGGCAGCCGGATGACGAGGATCGCGAGGGCTCGGGTAGGCCAGGGAAGTCCGGCGGGGATGTTCCGGTGCGGTGGTCGTGGAGGTGGTAGAGAGAGGGACTTGGGAAGTTCCGGTGGGTGGTCTGAGGGAAATGAATTTTTTTGGGAGGGTTTCCGGGCTAGGGAGGTGGTGATCCAAAAAATGACGGGCAGACCCCCCCACCAACCGACTTTCTGTCATCTCCACAAGGGTAGAATGGGAATTTGAAAGCGTGTGAATTTTTTGTATTTTGTGGGCGGGAAGTTTTGCCGCTATGAGATTTTGAATTTGGCTAAGGTCCAAGTATAATGATAAAAAATTGTGAGACCGTACTAGTACCTCTGTTCAAGGCCGAGTGCAAAATCAAATCATCATCACCTTGAATATCGGTTACTATCATCGTGTTCTATCTTCTTATCCCATTCAAAAACACGCCTGAAATATTTCTAGATTGGCGGGAGATTTTGCCGCCCGACTGAGATTTGATTTTGAATATGGCTATGGTCAAGTAATATAATATAATACTAATATAAAGACGGTACACCTGGTTAAGTACTAATTGCTCTGCTTCGGCAGTTAAGGCCAGCAGCCACATCAAGCCATCATCATTACAAACAAAATCAGTCAAATCTAGAAGCTAGTATAGGATAAATTCACAGCAGCATAATAAATCCAGAAAACTAATATAATACTACATAAACTGCATACAAGAGCCAAAAGCAGCCAATAACAATGTTAATGTTCACGACAAACTAATCTGAAAATAATACAAGACACAATGTATGGCCAACATGAAGATTAGGATACCCCAGGATGAACGAATATGTTCTTCATTCAGCATATATTTCTTCGTCACTCCATTGAAGGAAATTTTCATTGAACTCCTTTCGTCTGCAGTGTGCAGCCAATACATCCTCCAAACGGTATGGCCTTTGTTCATTTCTCATACCGTAGTTTCCTAATCTATTCACATGTATTGGCCACTCATCCCAGGCCTTTATATCATCAAAGTACTCTCTGATATAACCAAAATCTGTGTAGTAGATGCAGCCAGGTCGAAGTGTCGGGTGCACTCTGGTGTCGACGGAGATACACCGGATATAATGGACGAAGAAGGCACGACTGCCAATGTTATTGACGGCATGGAGAGAGCGGCTCTCAGTGTCCACACGGTACACCAATGGTTGACCTTCCTCCAAATGCTTGTTGTCCAACAACACAAGCAGCAGAGCACCATCCGACTCCACAAGGTAGAACTTGTTATTTCCAAGTTCTGGAAATGAAAATAGTGTATCCATTTTGACAGTGCTCGCACGCTGCTCCAACTGGACATTGTTGGTGCACACTAATTTTCCGAACTCAAAATTGTTCACAGCTATTGCATACAATTCACCATTGAACGGGGTAATGCAACGCAGACAATGGTGCTCGATCGAAAATCTTCCTTCTCCCCAATCTTCATCTATACCCTTAGTTGGAGTGCTCTCATCGACCCAAGCAATTTCCGCCGGGTAATCTTTGGAAACGAAGACCATAGTCGGGGACTTCATCACAGCGACTGACTTCAGAATAACGTTTGGCATATGCGCCTCAAACATAGTATTCAATGTCTTTGTGAGTGGGTTCAGAAGCCGTATCTTGTGCGGCTGGTTCTTCTGGGCAAGCACGATGACGCCACGGCAAAAGCCGACAAAGTAGTATCTAAAATATATTGATGAAGATAACATTCAGCACTAAGATGTTTACGATTGAAAATAAAAATAGATTAACTCTATAGATATGGAGGAATTTGAACCTTGCATGAACTTCCGTTAGATCGATGGTGACGTAGCGGGATGTGCGGAGGTGGAGGAAGGTGAAATCAGCAGCGCGTGGAAGGCGGGTGGATGCACGTCCGTTGGGAACCCAAGTGGAAGGTATGATGCTAGAAGCAAGTTTCCCTCAGTATGAAACCAAGGTTTAATCGAACCAGTAGGAGCCAAGAAGCACGTTGAAGGTTGATGGTCGCGAAATGTGATGCGGCGCAACACCAGGGATTCGCCAACTAGGAACCTGCACAACACAACCCAAGTACTTTGTCCCAACGAAACAGTGAGGTTGTCAATCTCACCGGCTTGCTGTAACAAAGGATTAAACGTATCGAGTGGAAGATGTTTGCAAAGAAAACAGTAAAACAAGTAGATTGTATGCTATGTAAAGAATAGGACCGGGGTCCACAGTTCACTAGAGGTGTCTCTCCCATAAGATAAAAGCATGTTGGGTGAACAAATTACAGTCGGGCAATTGACAAATAGAGAAAGGCATAACAATGCATATACATGACATGGTAAATATAGTGAGATTTAATTGGGCATTACGACAAAGAACATAGACCGCCATCCAACTGCATCTATGCCTAAAAAGTCCACCTTCAGGTTATCGTCCGAACCCCTCCAGTATTAAGTTGCAAAGCAACAGACAATTGCATTAAGTATGGTGCGTAATGTAATCAACAACTACATCCTTAGACATAGCATCAATGTTTTATCCCTAGTGGCAACAGCACATCCACAACCTTAGAACTCTGTCACTGTCCCAGATTCAATGGAGGCATGAACCCACTATCGAGCATAAATACTCCCTCTTGGAGTTAAGAGTAAAAACTTGGCCAGAGCCTCTACTAATAACGGAGAGCATGCAAGATCATAAACAACACATGAACAATAGATTGATAATCACCATAATCATAGTACTCTCTATCCATCGGATCCCGACAAACACAACATATAGAATTACATATAGATGATCTTGATCATGTTAGACAGCTCACAAGATCTAACAATGAAGCACAACAAGGAGAAGACGACCATCTAGCTACTGCTATGGACCCATGGTCCAGGGGTGAACTACTCACTCATCACTCCCGGAGGCGACCATGGCGGTGTAGAGTCCTGGGAGATGAATCCTCTCCGGCAGGGTGCCGGAGCGATCTCGAGAATCCCCGAGATGGGATTCGCGGCGGCGTCTGTAAGGTTTTCCGTATCGTGGCTCTCTGTCTGGGGGTTTCGCGACGGAAGCTTTAAGTAGGCGGAGGGTCAACGCGAGGGCACACGAGGGCCCGGGGGTAGGTCGGCGCGCCGGGGCCGGCCGCGCCGGCCTAGCCTCCGGCTGCCTCGTGGCCCCACTTCGTTAGGTCTTCGGTCTTGAAGCTTCGTGCAAAAATAGGACCAGGCGAAAGTTTCGTTCCGAGAATATTTCTTTACTAGGATTTCTGAAACCAAAAACAGCAAAACAGCAACTGGCTCTTCGGCATCTTGTTAATAGGTTAGTTCAGAAAATGCATAAATATGACATATAATGTGCATAAAACATGTAGGTATCATCAATAAAGTGGCATGGAACATAAGAAATTATCGATACGTTGGAGACGTATCAGCATCCCCAAGCTTAGTTCTGCTCGTCCCGAGCAGGTAAAACGATAACAAAGATAATTTCTGAAGTGACATGCCATCATAATCTTGATCATACTATTTGTAAACATATGTAATGAATGCAGCGATCAAAGCAAAGGTAATGACATGAGTAAACAACTGAATCATAAAGCAAAGACTTTTCATGAATAGTACTTCAAGACAAGCATCAATAAGTCTTGCATAAGAGTTAACTCATAAAGCAATAAATCAAAGTAAAGGTGTTAGGAAGATTAAGTTTCAGCGGTTGCTTTCAACTTATAACATGTATATCTCATGGATATTGTCAACATAAAGTAATATAACAAGTGCAATATGCAAATATGTAGGAATCAATGCACAGTTCACACAAGTGTTTGCTTCTTAAGGTGGAAGAGATAGAAAGACTACAATAAAAGTAAAAGAAAGGTCCTTCAAAGAGGAAAGCATCGATTGCTGTATTTGTGCTAGAGCTTTTATTTTGAAAACATGAAACAATTTTGTCAACGGTAGTAATAAAGCATATGAGTTATGAAAATTATATTTTACAAGTTGCAAGCCTCACGCATAGTATACTAATAGTGCCCGCACCTCGTCCTACTTAACTTGGACTACCGGATCTTCGCATGCCATGTTTCAACCAAGTGTCACAAAGGGGTACCTCCATGCCGCCTGTACAAAGGTCCAAGGAGAATGCTCGCATTTTGGATTTCTCGCTTTTGATTATTCTCAACTTAGACATCCATACCGGGACAACATGGACAACAGATAATGGACTCCTCTTAAATGCATAAGCATGTAGCAAAGTTATTATTCTCATATGAGATTGAGGATATATGTCCAAAACTGAAACTTCCACCATGGTTCATGGCTTTAGTTAGCGGCCCAATGTTCTTCTCTAACAATTTTGCATGCTCCAACCACTAAAATGATAGACCTTCAGACAAGACGGACATGCATAGCAACTCACATGATATTCAACAATAGTTGATGGCGTTCCCCAGAAGCATGGTTATCGCACAACAGGCAACTTAATAAAATATAAAGTGCATAAGTACATATTCAATACTACAATAGTTTTTAAGGCTATTTTGTCCCATGAGCTATATATTGCAAAGGTGAATGATGGAATTTTAAAGGTAGCACTCAAGCAATTTACTTTGGAATGGCGGAGAAATACCATGTAGTAGGTAGGTATGGTGGACACAAATGGCATAGTAGTTGGCTCAAGGATTTTGGATGCATGAGAAGTATTCCCTCTCGATACAAGGTTTAGGCTAGCAAGGTTATTTGAAGCAAACTCAAGGATGAACAAGTGCAGCAAAACTCACATAAAAGACATATTGTAAACATTATAAGACTCTACACGTCTTCCTTGTTGTTCAAAACTCAATACTAGATATTATCTAGACCTTAGAGAAACCAAATATGCAAATCAAATTTTAGCAAGCTCTATGTATTTCTTCATTAATGGGTGCAAAGCATATGATGCAAGAGCTTAAACATGAGCACAACAATTGCCAAGTATCACATTATCCAAGACATTTTAGAATTACTACATGTAGCATTTTCCAATTCCAACCATATAACAATTTAACGAAGAAGAAACTTCGCCATGAACATTATGAGTAAAGCCTAAGGACACATGTGTCCATATGCAACAGCGGAGCGTGTCTCTCTCCCACAAAGTGAATGCTAGGATCCATCTTATTCAAACAAAAACAAAAACGAAAACAAACCGACGCTCCAAGCAAAGAATACAAGATGTGATTGAATAAAAATATAGTTTCAGGGGAGGAACCTGATGATGTTGTCGATGAAGAAGGGGATGCCTTGGGCATCCCCAAGCTTAGACGCTTGAGTCTTCTTAAAATATGCAGGGGTGAACCACGGGGGCATCCCCAAGCTTAGAGCTTTCACTCCTCTTGATCATAGTATATCATTCTCCTCTCTTGACCCTTGAAAACTTCCTTCACACCAAACTTCAAGCAAACTCATTAGAGGGTTAGTGCACAATTAATAATTCACTCATTCAGAGGTGACACAATCATTATTTTCACTTCTGGACATTGCATAATGCTACTGGACATTAATGGATCAAAGAAATAAATCCAACATAGCAAAAGAGGCAATGCGAAATAAAAGGCAGAATCTGTCAAAATCAGAACAGTCCGTAAAGACGAATTTAGAAATGGCACCAGACTTGCTCAAATGGAAAAACTCAAAACTAATGAAAGTTGCGTACATATCTGAGGATCACGCTCGTAAATTGGCAGATTTTTTCGAATTTTCTACAGAGAATTGTGCCCAGATTCGTGACAGACAGCAATGCTGTTTCTGCGCAGCAATCCCAAATATAACATCAACTTTGACATAGAAACTTTACTTGGCACAAAAACATGATAAGGAGAGGTTGCTACAGTAGTAAACAACTTCCAAGACTCAATAAAACAAAAAATTGCTGTAGGTAAAAACATGGGTTGTCTCCCATAAGCGCTTTTCTTTAACGCCTTTCAGCTGGGCGCAAATCAAGTAACATCGAGAGTAGAAGCATCAACATTATAGCTTGTTCTAATAATAGAATCAAAAGGCAACTTCATTCTCTTTCTAGGGAAGTGTTCCATACCTTTCTTGAGAGGAAATTGATATTTAATATTACCTTCCCTCATATCAATAACAGCACCAACGGTTCGAAGAAAAGGTCTTCCCAACACAATAGGACAAGATGCATTGCATTCGATATCCAAAACAACAAAATCAACGGGGACAAGGTTATTGTTAACCGTAATATGCACATTATCAATCCTCCCCAAAGGTTTCTTTTTAACATTATCGGCAAGATTAACATCCAAATAACAATTCTTCAATGGTGGCAAGTCAAGCATATCATAAATCTTTTTAGGCATAACAGAAATACTTGCACCAAGATCACATAAGGCATTACATTCAAAGTCATTGAATTTCATTTTAATGATGGGCTCCCAACCATCTTCTAACTTTCTAGGAATAGAAGTTTCAAGTTTTAGTTTCTCTTCTCTAGCTTTTATGAGAGCATTTGTAATATGTTTTGTAAAGGCTAAATTTATAGCACTAGCATTAGGACTTTTAGCAAGTTTTTGTAAGAACTTTATAACTTCAGAGATGTGGCAATCATCAAAATCTAAATCATTATGAGCTACAGCAATGGGATCATTGTTCCCAAGGTTGGAAAAAATTTCAGCAGTTTTATCACAAGCAGTTTCAGCAGTTTTAGCAATTTCAGGCAGTTTTGTACGCTTTGCACTAGGAGTAGAAACATTGCCAACACCAATTATATTACCATTGATAGTAGGAGGTGCAGCAACATGTGAAGAATTAGCATTACTAGTGGTGGTAATAGTCCAAACTTTAGCTACATTATTCTCTTTAGCTAGTTTTTCATTTTCTTCTCTATCCCACCTAGCACGCAGTTCAGCCATTAATCTTATATTCTCATTAATTCTAACTTGGATGGCATTTGCTGTAGTAGTAATCTTATTATCAATATCATTATTAGGCATAACTTTCAACTTTAAAAGATTTACATCAGAGGCAAGTCTATCAACTCTAGAAGCAATAGTATCAATTTTATCAAGCTTTTCCTCAACAGATTTGTTAAAAGCAGTTTGTGTACTAATAAATTCTTTAAGCATGGCTTCAAGACCAGAGGGTACATTCCTATTATTGTTGTAAGAATTCCCATAAGAATTACCATAACCATTACCATTAGCAGAAGGATATGGCCTATAGTTATTACCAGAGTTGTTCCTATAAGCATTGTTGTTGAAATTATTATTTTTAATGAAATTCACATCAACATTTTCTTCTTGAGCAACCAATGAAGCTAAAGGAACATTATTTGGATCAACATTAGATCTACCATTCACAAGCATAGACATAATCACATCAATCTTATCACTCAAGGAAGAGGTTTCTTCAACAGAATTTACCTTCTTACCTTGTGGAGCTCTTTCCGTGTGCCATTCAGAGTAATTTATCATCATATCATCAAGAAGTTTTGTAGCCGCCCCCAATGTGATGGACATAAAGGTACCTCCAGCAGCTGAATCCAATAAATTCCGCGAAGAAAAATTTAGTCCTGCATAGAAGGTTTGGATAATCATCCAAGTAGTCAGTCCATGGGTTGGGCAATTCTTTACCAAAGTTTTCATTCTCTCCCAAGCTTGAGCAACATGTTCAGTATCTAATTGTTTAAAATTCATTATGCTACTTCTCAAAGAAATAATTTTAGCGGGAGGATAATATCTACCAATAAAAGCATCCTTGCATTTAGTCCATGAATCAATACTATTCTTAGGCAAAGATAGCAACCAATCTTTAGCTCTTCCTCTTAATGAGAAAGGAAACACTTTCAATTTAATAATATCACCATCTACATCTTTATACTTTTGCATTTCACAAAGTTCAACAAAATTATTGAGATGGGCAGCAGCATCATCAGAACTAGCACCAGAAAATTGTTCTCTCATAACCAAATTCAGTAAAGCAGGTTTAATTTCAAAGAATTCTGCTGTAGTAGCAGGTGGAGCAATAGGTGTGCATAGGAAATCATTATTATTTGCATTTGTGAAGTCACACAATTTAGTATTTTCATGGTTGGCCATTTTAGCAACAGTAAATAAAACAAACTAGATAAAGTAAATGCAAGTAACTAATTTTTTGTGTTTTTGATATAGAGAGCAAGACAATAAATAAAGTAAAACTAGCAACTAATTTTTTTGTGTTTTGATTTAGTGCAGCAAATAAAGTAGTAAATAAAATAAAGCAAGACAAAAACAAAGTAAAGAGATTGAGAAGTGGAGACTCCCCTTGCGTGTCTTGATCTCCCCGGCAACGGCGCCAGAAATTTAGCTTGATACGCGTGGATGCACACGTTGGGAACCCCAAGTGGAAGGTATGATGCGTATAGAAGCAAGTTTCCCTCAGTATGAAACCAAGGTTTAATCGAACCAGTAGGAGCCAAGAAGCACGTTGAAGGTTGATGGTCGAAATGTGATGCGGCGCAACACCAGGGATTCCGGCGCCAACTAGAACCTGCACAACACAACCCAAGTACTTTGTCCCCAACGAACAGTGAGGTTGTCAATCTCATTGCTGTAACAAAGGATTAAACGTATCGAGTGGAAGATGCAAAGAAAACAGTAAAACAAGTAGATTGTATGCTATGTAAAGAATAGGACCGGGGTCCACAGTTCACTAGAGGTGTCTCTCCCATAAGATAAAAGCATGTTGGGTGAACAAATTACAGTCGGGCAATTGACAAATAAAGAAAGGCATAACAATGCATATACATGACATGGTAAATATAGTGAGATTTAATTGGGCATTACGACAAAGAACATAGACCGCCATCAACTGCATCTATGCCTAAAAAGTCCACCTTCAGGTTATCGTCCGAACCCCTCCGTATTAAGTTGCAAAGCAACAGACAATTGCATTAAGTATGGTGCGTAATGTAATCAACAACTACATCCTTAGACATAGCATCAATGTTTTATCCCTAGTGGCAACAGCACATCCACAACCTTAGAACTTTCTGTCACTGTCCCAGATTCAATGGAGGCATGAACCCACTATCGAGCATAAATACTCCCTCTTGGAGTTAAGAGTAAAAACTTGGCCAGAGCCTCTACTAATAACGGAGAGCATGCAAGATCATAAACAACACATGAACAATAGATTGATAATCACCATAATCATAGTACTCTCTATCCATCGGATCCCGACAAACACAACATATAGAATTACATATAGATGATCTTGATCATGTTAGGCAGCTCACAAGATCTAACAATGAAGCACAACAAGGAGAAGACGACCATCTAGCTACGCTATGGACCCATGGTCCAGGGTGAACTACTCACTCATCACTCCGGAGGCGACCATGGCGGTGTAGAGTCCTCCGGGAGATGAATCCCCTCTCGCCGGAGGCGATCTCCGAATCCCCGAGATGGGATTCGCGGCGGCGGCGTCTCTGGAAGGTTTTCCGTGGCTCTCGGTCTGGGGGTTTCGCGACGGAAGCTTTAAGTAGGCGGAGGGTCAACGCGGGGGCCACGGGGCCGGGGGGTAGGTCGGCGCGGCCAGGGCCTGGGCCGCCGCCGGCCTAGCCTGGCTGCCTCGGCCCCACTTCGTTAGGTCTTCGGTCTTCTGGAAGCTTCGTGCAAAAATAGGACCCTGGGCGAAAGTTTCGTCCAATTCCGAGAATATTTCTTTACTAGGATTTGAAACCAAAAACAGCAGAAAACAGGGCTCTTGACATCTTGTTAATAGGTTAGTTCAGAAAATGCATAAATATGACATATAATGTGACGTAGGTATCATCAATAAAGTGGCATGGAACATAAGAAATTATCGAGCGTTGGAACGGCCGTGGTCTAGCATGATCCATTCGTGCAGGTGCACGTCGGGCTCAGGTAAACCTGAGCGCCAATTTCTACAGACTTGCCTCATAGCAGAGTAGGTGTCAGCGTACTGCTCGTTCGCCAGTAAGCATTCGCCGATCTTGTGAAGTGGTCCATCAGCCGAGAGAGAGGCCCAGTTCACGGAGGCGACGGCCGCCGGCGCATTCTTCTTGTCCATCGCCGGCAGGGAGCGCGCGTGGGCGGTTGGTGTTTTTTCCTTCGATTTGGAGAAGTTGATGGGACGTGAGAGGCGTGGTTGCGTGCGTGAGTGAGAATGAGACTGTGTGCAGAGGGAGGGAGAGAGGGGGCTCTGGCAACGTGACGGTTGGTCTCGGCAGTTTCTCAAAAAAGCTAGACGTTTGGTCTCAACACGCGCACCGCCTAACCGCTGTGCACCGCGACACGCGTCCGTGGTACTGCACGTCTGCACCGTTACGTGTACTCAGTTAGCCTTACACTGGAAAAATATCTGCACTCAGTTTTCCCCTCGAGTACTAATACTGGCTAGTGCATTACCTCATAAAAAAAATACTGGCTAGTGCAATATACTCAGTTTTACCCTCAAGTGGCTGATCAACAGAGAGTCAACAAATGGGATTAAGCTATCTAATTGAGTAATTTCATGCGCAAAAAAAAATCATAGTGCCTCCTACTCATGGAGTCTTGTTAAGAAGAGGAGGTCTAATACGTGGAAAACAGAATAGCACACCACAGGTCCGAAATGATGGAAAGGGCTAGGCAATCCACTTATTATAGAACTCAACAAAAACCACATGGAACTATATTAAACTTATGCAGTAGCCAACGCAACCAAAAGTCAGAAGTGCAGGCTGAATCCCAAAGGCACAACACAAAAAGGAAACTTGCAACCTTATATAAAAGGGGCTATGCAACCCACTTATATACACATTAACAGCCATCCTCGTGTGTGACAAGAGAAATTCAACACTGGATTCGGAGGTAGGCACATGAAGCTTTACAAGGGCCAATGGGGCACCAACAATTTAAGGATGAATTGAACCACACCGTCAACAATTCAAACTCGAGACCTTGGCTCTAATACCATTTAAGTTCGAACGGATTGAAAAGGCTAGGCAACCAATTTCTAAAACATCCACAGGAACAACTACCAAGTTGATCCCAGCCGTAGATAAATGCATCCACCAACAAAATAGGAACAGTGCCTCAGTCTCAGTAAACATTTCACAATACCAAGGTACTCACATGTCAATGTCAGTGTTTTCATCTCCAATTATCTATGGCATTTTATTAGTCTTTTGAGAGATTATAACAAACTTGATTGGCCTCCTGCAGTAGGGCATCACATGCTTCTGATCTCGATCTCAACATGTCAACTTGGTTTCTTAACACATCTGCTGCAGCTCGTTCTATTTGGATTTGTTCCTCCAGAACTTGTGCAGAGAAAGACTTGGACTTGGACTTGGACTTGGACTGCAAAAACCCAGCATTTCGCAGGAAAGTGTTTTTGGTGATATCTTTATTTTTAAGTACCATGGTAAATGTCTCCATACATTCTTCTAGAGTTTTTTCCATACCATCTTTCCCGGGTTTTGCCATCTCCAATTTCATATTTGCCTGAAAAGTTTTGAGTCGTGTAAAAATAAAAGTTATTACAGAGAAACATGCAGACGGTAGATTTAATGTGTATGAACTACTTCTAATCCTACAAGTTGGTATGCCTGATTACACATCAAATGCATTTTCACAAAAACGCCTACAAGATCATATTGACATATTGCTCCTACAAATTGGCAAGTGTGTAGTTAAAAAATTTAAATCATAAAGAAGACTTACAATAACACTTTCTGCAAGTTCTCCTATCACATTATGTTTGTTCTTCTGGCATGCCTCGAACTGCTCTGCCAGAGTCATCTCTTTGTCTGGTTGCATGTTGTTTGCATGATCTACTTTCTGCATTTTTGTACAATCATATGGAGATCAAATAACGTGGTTGAAATGGAGGATGGAAATATAACATGCACACGGAGTTCTACACAATTTACGAGTAACATATGTAGCAGTACAGACCAGCGGGGCATTACTTTTTGCCAGAGATGCCCAACCAAGTGACGAGATCCTGTACGGCTTGGTAAACGTTGTTTCAAGCGGTTAGCCTGGTTCCTTTTAGACAACGTCTGCAAAAGGAGACTAGTGAGACACTGGCGCAAAATAAGTATTCGGAATTTAATCTGGTTTCACGGTCCTCATAAGCCATACCACATTCTTTGGATCAGACCAATGCTTGACAAGATCTCCCCACTGCTCGTCAGTCATACAGGGTGCAGGAGACTTTGTTCGAACATTGGCAGTAATCTGGCCAGTGAAGTATGTCGCCTTAAGCTTATAGCGGTGCTGGCGCAACAATTCTTTGAATATGGAAGCGATGACAAACTTTACATCCTCATTATCCTCATCGAATTCAAACCTTAACTGCTCACAACGGTGGAATGATTGGTGAGTTATATAGCATAGAAACAACAGTAAGCTACAAGAAATGGGACAGATCAATGTGGAATAATTTATCATTACCAGGAGAAGCATGACTTACGTGTAAATTATGCACTAAACTCTCGAACTGTGAAGGGGTGTCAACGTGCTGCTTCCACAATGGGAAGGTAGGAAGTTCATTCCTGATAAAATGGCCAACCTGTGATACAAGATATGAAGATTCATGCGGATGAAGTGGCCTTCTGCCACCTACAATAGATGTGATGCGAAATCTTGAACCCATTCCGGAAATCTTAGCTGCAAGTTTTTTTCCTACCGTTGGCCCCCTCGTTTTTATTGATCGTGGCGAACCTACCAAGTTAAGCATTACATCAAGCTATCATGGTATATAGATACATAAGGGAGCATTAAACTACAAGTCTTGAAAAAAGTATTACCTTTTTTGGCGTGGGTCTCATCATCGGGAGAGGAGTTGTCTTTCGCAGGACTAAGGGTCGGAGGGAGATCATCACCAGTTTGCTGGTGTTGTGGCAGCACTGTTTGGACATTTGAGGCTGTATCATCTGGGACTAGCATCATGTGTCCTTGGCCATTATTACCTACCACCACTCCTGATGGTGCCAATTCTTGGCTAGAATTTGCTGTGGAAACTGGTTCTGTTGGCAATTGTTGCTGAGAATCAGTATTGGCAACTGGTGGTTGTGGAATGTGTGGGCTGGTACATGCTGGGGCTACTTCTGTCTGATTCGATGGTTTGTGGTTTTTACGAGACCTTTTACTGTTATCATTCTTGGCCTGTTCGCCACCTCGTGTCAGTCTCTTGTTAGACCTTGTAATAGGAGGAGCAGCACGAGCATCAGGCTTAACTCTTTTTTTATTACGCACTGTCACCCATCCTCCGGTATCAGCCTGAGGTTCCTGTTGAGTGTTCTTCCTCCTATTCGTTCTTGAAAAGTTCTTTCCCGAATCTGCAGATGCCTGTCACACATAAATGATATTTCAATGTACAATATTATATGATGATGATATGCAGATGGAATGGAAAAACAGTCAGGCAACATATGCCAAAACATATATGAGGCGTTAACTAAGCAGGAAAAATTGTAGTAATGAGATTGAACATGGCATGGGTAACATATTTGGTAGGACTGGGATACAACAAATGGAAGTTGGGACAAATAATTCGATGACAGGACAGAGAAAACTCACCTTGTTGTGTTGCAGACGATAGTCGACCAGGGCATCTTCCTGAGTCAGCTCGCCATCACAATCAGCAGGATCAAATTCTGAATCAGAGGAATGTTCCGTATCCTTTGTGAGGGAGGTGGGTGGCGTTTTTGCACTAGACCTTGTAGAAGGATGTAGTGTTAGGCCCAACGAGGCTGCAACTCGGCTATTATGCAGAATAGTTTGCCTCCGTTGCTCTTCGTACTCATTCTCGAGTGGAAGACCTAACATGCATTGGCGAGAAATGCAGATGAGATTTATCATGGAACTGTGCATATAAGAACAAATTAATAGTAGCAGTGAGACTGCTCAAAAGGTGTAATGACAAACAAACTATGGCTCAAAAATAATTGATGTTCATATTGTCAAGCTTCATGCACTAGCCAACGCAACCGGAAGTCCGGACTGATGGAAAGGGCAAACAAATTATGGCTCAAAAATAATTTATGTTGGGCAACAAAGGGCAGCAGCAACAATTTTTAGGATAAGTATGATGTCAAGCTTCATGCAGTAGCCAACGCAACCAAAAGTCCGAACTGATGGAAAGGGCTAAGCAATCCACATATAGACTCAAACACATATAAGTGTCATTTTCATGCCAATGGTTAACCATATGGAATGGCGTGTGCTTAATATAATTGCCTAGGGTCTTCCAAATTCCAACAGATCGATCTATTGGATGAACTTGCTAGAGCATGCAATTCGAAATGGTATCAGACCTACAAGGTCCTGAGTTCAAATCCTAGCAAGTAGCAACGCAGTATTCAAAATAAATATTTGCAGCCTTCCTAAAAAAATATCTAATGATACATGCCTAAGGCTCGGTCTATTGAATGAGTGGTTTTATCACTTAGCACCACAAGTTGGGGATTTTTAATCACAAAACACCAACATTTGGGGAAATTATTTCACATAACACATTATTTGTCATTAGTCGGCTTGACAAGAGCATGACCCTACAGCGTGACACCAATTTACAGTACGTGAGCATGTTTGCTACAAACAAATGAATTTTGGTGTGAAATTTTGTAGACACTCTGTGGAAATGAGAATATGAGTCACACTTGTTACATATGCTACACACAAATGAATTACCATATGACAAATATCCACAAGAAATTATAACCACACAAGAACATGAGATTTGGGTAATATATTCTGTACCAGCATAAGGTTTTGATAATGTTTACCAATACAACTACCCTGGACATAAGATTTTATTTTGAACTGTCTGGACTTAAGATTTAACAACTAGTGTTGACAAACAGCTTTGTATTTGCGTTTAACAGCAAATACCACAAAATAAAGTCTAATTGTCTTTCTCCTGCGGTCACTCTTAAACTGACGGTGGCCGGAGGTCACTAATGGGCTATCAAACAGAGATCGTGTATTCTGCGAAACAATTACCCCAAATGTTAGTGTTTTGTGATACAAATTTCTAGGGTTGTGGTTCTGTGATAAAAAAAATCCTGAACTTCTGGTGTTAAGTGATAAAACCTCATTGGATGAACTGGCTAGAGCATGCAATTCCACATGGCGCACACAGAGTTGCAAATAGAAAAAAATACAGGCAGTTTAATACTATCAATAAATTGCTCTCCTAGCTTGACTGCTATCATAACCTTTGTAATACGTACTACCACCATCCCGAAGTTTTTATCAAAAATCATTAACATGCAAAATACAAATTTAATATCATTAAATAGATAACGAATATATTTTCGTACGGTATCTACAAAATATTATATTTCTTGATAGATTGTTCTGAAAGTTTGGTCAAACTTTACTTGGTTTGACTTTTATAAATAAGCCTTCAGGTTTGGGGTGGAGGTAGTAATGTACTATCCTCCGTCCTAAATTAGTTGTCTCAAGTTTGTTAAAATATGGATGCATCAAGACACTAAAACATGTCTAGATACATTCATATTTAAAAAAATTTGGGACAACTAATTTGGGACGTTCAAACCCCAAAAAAGTACCGCACAGAAGTGATATTTGGAAAAGAAATGCGTAACGAAAGCGGACATAAGCTCTGCCTCTCCATCAGCAGATGTAAGGTTACGATCAGCAGAGTTCCGAGATAAAAAAAATACAGGCAGTTTAATACTATCAACAAATTGCTCTGCTAGCTTGACTGCTATCATAACCTTTGTAAAATGCATACTTCAAACCCCCAAAACATATCACACAGAAGTGATTCTCGGAAAAGAAATGCATAACGAAAGCGGACATAACCTCGATCTTCCTCTCGATCAGCAGATGTAAGGTTAAGATCTCATATAGCTACGCGGCAAACAACTATCTACACTGATCTAATATCAGCAAGAATGCATTGCAAGAAAGCAACGAAAACTAGTGTAAGAAATCAAATGCATATAACAAAAGCGGACATGTAAAGTATTCATCAACCTTCGTCTGAGGCCCGGGCGGATTTACTCTTTGGTTGGGGGTGGTCGACTTTGGGGCCGCGTTTTTTGCCCATCTCGATCTCCGGTGAGGTGGACTACAGAGTCGGGGAAGCAGATCCGGAGGAGATATGGCGCGGTGAACGTCGGCGTCGAGGAAGCTAATCCGGCTTGCTAGGCAGCAAGGGAGCCGGTAAAACGTGGTCGGTCACTACGGTGGCCGGTGAGAAGGCAGTGATGGTGAGGAGGGGCGGTGGGGCACGGCCGTCGTCGTGGGAGTGTGCCTGGTAGAAGCATGAGAAAGATGTGGTGTTCGAATTGTGCTCTACAGGGAAATATCCTCTGTGGACCGATGTTTATAGGCCGACGGGCAAACCGCAGGTTTTGGGGTAGCTTGAAAATGGGACGCGCCAACAATTTCGGCGCGTGTTTTGCGGCAGAGATGAAAGTCACCCATAAGAAACTTTCCTCATGGATGCTTGTTGCTTGGTCGTGTGGACAACATATATAGTGGGAGATGCCCATAGCTAGCTAGGCCATTCATATCAAACTCGAGTGATTATCACTAAGTTTACAATGAATATATTTCATGACACTTGATATTGGCCGGATAGTAGAAAATATATTTCATGACTATCGATCCCATATTAGTTAATTTATATTATTTCAATTGCTAAAATATTTTCATATTCTTTTAGAGTTCTAAAAAACACACTACACAAGGGATATCACTACCTTCTAGGTCCCGGTCATCAGATTTAGAGTAAAGTAGCTTAGCGACAGATTTAGACCTTTGTGCAACAAATACATGAGTTGGTGATATGTGCAAAAGAACAGGTTAAGTGAGTGTTTTGTGCAACAATGACAACAATAAGTGGAGTTTCGATCGTGCAAAGGATAAAAGGTGGAAGAGGGATCACACGGAAGGAGAAATTAAGAGAAAGGGAGAGCAGTGCCTCACGGGGCCGCTGTTATTTATGGTGAAAAGAAATGCTTCACTTTTTTCGGTGAGTGATGTTGACTGGCACACAGGGTTTCAGTTATGTAGACCTGCAGTGCAGGCTACGCGCCCGTCTAATATTCATTTTTTTCAGCGACAAAAAGAGAGAGAGAGAGAGAGAGAGAGAGAGAGAGTCTTGACGACGAGTCTTTACTTGACAAAGAAGATTGCTGGGAGTTTGCCTACCTACCGCACGTGACTTGTGCTCACTGATGTGTGGGACCTACACGCATGGGACCACACGTAAGTGACCGACCTACTTTATTCTAGGGGTGCCCCTCAAGCTAATACATAATCTGCAACATGAAACTATATTCGCTTATAAAATCTGAACTTTGAAATCCAATTTAATTTAAGTCTATTATTGGTCATATCAACTATCAAGTCTAAAATTACATTCTGAAACTTGTTCAACGCTTTCTCATGAATTATTATGGTAGTTTTTTAAAATCAAATGCTAATTGATTTGAGATAATAAAAAACATATATTATTGCACAACAATGGGATATTAAAATATCTATTTGTAAATAAAAATAAGAAGTCAATGTTGTGGTAAGTTAGGAGGTTCAAAGGGTAAACCAAATATAACGTTTTGTTCAATCTCATAGTTCATATTACCAAGTTTGATTATCCCTGGACAACATTGTTTGTTATAGTGTTCCCTAATTGGGCATGGTGGTGCATCTTGCCATTTCTAACAATGTTGATGACTAGACTTTTCAAGTTTTCGGTATAAAAAATCGTTTTTCATTTTCTAGATGATAAAATATGTTTTTTTGTGCATGGGGTAGAAAAGATATGGGTCAAAATGGCGCATCTACATTTTTTAAATAAATTACGCCATATTTTAATGACAAATCCCAAATTTACGGTTTTTAGTGCTTTCTAGCTAGTTTCGCACATTTAAATGACTTTATGCTGATTTATTGAAAGTAATTCAAATTTGAATTGTAGATATGTTATAACTTGGTCCTACAAGTCCCCATAAATAATTTTTATATACATATTACTTACTATATATAGAAACCAGCGATAGTACTGAAATATTCAACCCCTTTGCAGGATAATCATGTAAAACATTTTGACCTGGTTTTGAAATAAATAAATGAAACTGAAGAAAACCTGAAAAATGAAACCCTTCTACATGGAGTGTGCTTGTATGTGTTAGTTGACAGGGAAAATAAGAAACATGTGATAGGGTAGTGAAAAACAAAATGTCTTCACAAAGCGGACTATCGTGTATGAAGATTCATGGTTTGCAAGCCAAATGATATAGTTATGGCCATATTTGTGGCACAGTTTGTTACAATGTGCCCAAATTGGGCATGGTGGTGCATCTTGCCATTCCCAACAATGTTAATGACTAGACTTTTCAACTTTTCGGTATAAATTTTTTTTTTCATTTTCTAGATGACAAAATATGTTTATTTTGTGAATGGTGTACATATAAGATACGGGTCAAACTGGCAACTCTACATTTTTTAGATAAATTACGCCATATTTTAGTGCCAATTCCCAACTTTTACGGTTTTAGTACTTTCAAGATAGTTTCGCACATTTAAACGACTTTATGCTGATTTACTGAAAGTAATTCCAATGTGAAATGTGGGGGTGTTATAACTTCGTCAAAGAAATCCCCCAAAAACATAGTTTAGGGTTGGGGGTAGATACGGAGTACATGATTTGTATGTTTTGAATATGTCTATACCTTGTTTATCAACCTGAATGCTTAATTACTATATATATGACGTAAGAAGGCTATGTGCTTTGGGTTTTCATTTTTTTTGATTTTTTCTGAATTTTTATGCTCATTTGAATCTTGGTCAAATCCTAGGTTTGACTAGGATTTAAACAAACTTAAAACATGAAAATGAAAAGGTAAGCCTGGATCCTTCCTAGTCACTCTAAAATTAAGCTTTTGGGAAGTTTTAGAAATTTCCATGTTTGAAACCCGAAACCACTTCTCTTCATGCTTGACTTCATAAGACAAAGTTAAGGGTTAGGGGTAGATACATGCCTTTTCTGTTTTGAATATGTCTAGACCTTGTTCATCAACTTGAATGCTTACTATATATATATATATATATGACATAAGAAGGCTATATATATATGTGCTTTGGTTTTTGGTTTTTGTTTTTTCTGAATGTTTATATATGCCCATTTGAATCTTGGTCAAATCCTAGGTTTGACCAAGATTTAAACAAGTTTAAAACATGAAAGTGAAAAGGTAAGCATGGATCCTTCCTAGCTAGTCATTCTAAAATGAAGCTTTTGGGGGGGTTCTTGAAATCTCAATGTTTGAAACCCAAAAACCACTTCTCTTCATGGTTGACTTCATAAGACATGTAGAGTTTAGGGTTAGGGGGTAGATACATGATTTGTCGGGTTTGAATATGTCTAGACATGCTTGTTTATCAACTTGAATGCTTACTATATGACATAAGAAGGCTATATATGTGCTTTGGTTTTTCATTTTTCTAGTTTTTTGAATGTTATATGCCCATTTGAAGATTTTGGGTGGTTCTTGAAATTTTCATGTTTGAAACCAATACGACTTCTCTTCATGCTAGACTTCATAAGATCGACCGAGTTTATGGTTAGGGGCTAGATACATGATTTGTCTGGTTTGAACATGTCTAAACCTTGTTTACCAACTTGCAAGGCTTACTATATGACATAAGAAGACTATGTGCTTTTGTTTTTCATTCTTCTATTTTTTTATTTTATGCCCATTTGAATCTTGGTCAAATCCTATGTTTGACCTGGATTTAAACAAGTATAAAATATGAAAACGAAAAGGTAAGCCTGGATCCTTCTTAGTCACTCTAAAATGAAGCGACTTTTGGGATGTTCTTGAAATTTTCATGTTTGAAACCCAAAACCACTTCTCTTCATGATTGCTTCATATATAAGACAGAGTTTAGGGTTAGGGGCAGATATATACATGATTTTCTAGTTTGAATATGTCTAGACCTTATTTATTAACTTGAATGCTTACTATATGACATAAGAATGCTATGTGCTTTGGTTTATCATTCTTTTGGTTTTTTCCTGAATTTTTATGCCCATTTGAATCTTGGTCAAATCCTAGGTTTCACAAAGATTTAAACAAGTTTAAAATCTGAAAATTAAAAGGTAAGCATGGATCCTTCTTAGTCACTCTAAAATGAAGCTTTTGGGAGGTTTTTGATATTTCCATGTTTGAAACCCAAAACCACTTCTCTTCATGCTTGACTTCATAAGACAGAGTTTAGAGTGTTAGGGGTAGATACATGATTTGTCTAGTTTGAATATGTCTAGACCTTGTTTATCAACTTGAATTCTTACTATATGACATAAGAAGGCTATGTGCTTTGGTTTTTCATTTTTCTGGTTTTTTTGAATATTATGCCCATTTGAAGATTTTGGGAGGTTCTTGAAATTTTCATGTTTGAAACCAATACGACTTCTCTTCAGGCTAGACTTCATAAGATCGATCGAGTTTATGGTTAGGGGGTAGATACATGATTTGTCTGGTTTGAACATGTCTAAACCTTGTTTATCAACTTGAAAGCTTACTATATGACATACGAAGACTATGTGCTTTTGTTTTTCATTCTTCTATTTTATTTTATTTTATGCCCATTTGAATCTTGGTCAAATCCTATGTTTGACCTGGATTTAAACAAGTATATAATATGAAAACGAAAAGGTAAGCATGGATCCTTCTTAGTCACTCTAAAATGAAGCGGCTTTTGGGATGTTCTTGAAATTTTCATGTTTGAAACCCAAACCACTTCTCTTCATGATTGACTTCATATATAAGACAGAGTTTAAGGTTAGGGACAGATATATACATGATTTTCTAGTTTGAATATGTCTAGACCTTGTTAATCAACTTGAATGCTTACTGTATGACATAAGAATGCTATGTGCTTTGGTTTATCAATCTTTTGGTTTTTTCCTGAATTTTTATGCCCATTTGAATCTTGGTCAAATCCTAGGTTTCACAAAGATTTAAACAAGTTTAAAATCTGAAAATTAAAAGGTAAGCATGGATCCTTCTTAGTCACTCTAAAATGAAGCTTTTGGGAGGTTTTTGAAATTTCCATGTTTGAAACCCAAAACCACTTCTCTTCATGCTTAATTGACTTCATAAGACAGAGTTTAGAGTGTTAGGGGTAGATACATGATTTGTCTAGTTTGAATACGTCTAGACCTTGTTTATCAACTTGAATTCTTACTATATGACATAAGAAGGCTATGTGCTTTGGTTTTTCATTTTTCTGTTTTTTTTGAATTTTATGCATGCCCATTTGAATCTTGGTCAAATACTAGCTAGGTTTGACCAAGATTTAAACAAGTTTAAAACATGAAAATGAAAAGGTAAGCCTCGATCCTTCTTAGTCACTCTAAAATGAAGCTTTTGGGGGGTTTTTGAAATTTGCATGTTTGAAACCCAAAACCACTTCTCTTCATGCCTTACTTCATAAGACGGAGTTTAGGGTCGTTAGGGAGTAGATACATGATTTGCCTGGTTTGAATATGTCTAGACCTTGTTTATCATCTTGAATGCTTACTATATGACAGAAGAAGACTATGTGCATTGGTATTTCATTTTTTTTTGAATTTTCATGCCCATTTCAATCTTGGTGAAATCCTAGGTTTGAGCAAGATTTAAACAAATTTAACACGTGAAAACGAATAAGCATGGATCCTTCTTAGTCACTCCAAAATGTACCAATTGATAGATGTGTTAACTTTGCTTCATGGAAAAAATAATGTCATGTAAATGAGTTAACTTGGATTTCCTGCCGTTGAATCCATAGGAAACTTTGTTCTAATGCACTATAATAATCAACCGTGTTTTTACACCAACATTGCCAACAGGTCTGTCACTTACGTGTGGCGCCCATGCGTGAGGTCCCACACTTCAGTGAGCACAAGTCAAGTGCAGTAGGTACGCAAACTCCAAGCCATCTTCTTTGTCAAGAGAAGACGCATCAGGATGCGTTTTGGAAATCTGTGGGTCCTTCTGGATCCTTCGGTTGTCCCTCTCACAAAAAAAAACAAATCTCTCTCATTCTCGGCCTCGCTCGACTCGCTCTCGCTCGCTCGCTCGCACCTCCTGCTCACTGACAAACCCTGCACAAAAGTCAACATCATCACCCGAAAAAGGGGAGACACCATAATGCTCTCCCTTCTTCTCTCCTTCCGAGTGATCCCTCTTCCTCCGAGTTTCACTCGACGGGCAAACACACATGTGCTGCATAGTAATAATAATAAAAAGGTAGAAAAATCAACCTACGAATCTATAATTAAATACGTTAAACTAGGGTTTTGCCCAGTACTACAGATCAAGTTCATAAAAAATCCAACTACGGGGTTCGAACAACCCCATTTCTAATCCAAGATTTTTTCGACCTCATCCAAATGGCCTCAAACTATAGGGTTAATTAGCATCTAGTGCAGAATGTGTGAACATGTATGCACTATGTGTGCTATAACTTGTATGTCTTTCAAATTTGAACCAAATTTGAAATATATGAAATGGGGCTTTTGGCTTAAACGTTTGAAACCCAAAACGACTTCTCTTCATGCTAGGCATCATAAGACCGAGTTTAGGGTTAGGGGGTAGATACAGGATTTGTCTGTTTTGAATATGTCTATACCTTGTTTATCTACTTGAATATGCTTACTATAGATATATATGACGTAAGAAGACTATGTGCTTTGGTTTTTTTATTATTTTTCCAGAATTTTTATGCCCATTTGAATCTTGGTCAAATCCTAGGCTTGACCAATATTTAAACAAGCTTAAAACATGAAAATGAAAAGGTAAGCTTGGATCCTTCTTTGTCACTCTAAGATGAAGTTTTTGGGAGGTTTTCAAAATTTCCATGTCTGAAACCCAAAAACACTTCTCTTCATGCTTGACTTCATAAGACAAAGCTAGTTTAGGGCTTTAGGGGGTAGATACATGATTTGTCTAGTTTGAATATGTCTAGACCTTGTTTATCAACTTCAATTCTTACTATATGACATAAGAAGACTATATGTGCTAGCTTTGGTTTTTGATTTTTTGATTTTTTTGAATGTTTATGCCCATTTGAATCTTGGTCAAATCCTAGGTTTGACCAAGATTTAAACAAGTCTATAACATGAAAATGAAAAGGTAAGCCTGGATCCTTCCTAGCTAGTCATTCTAAAATGAAGCTTTTTTGGGGGGGTTCTTGAAATCTCAATGTTTGAAACCAAAAACCACTTCTCTTCATGGTTGACTTCATAAGACATGCAGAGTTTAGGGTTAGGGGGTAGATACATGATTTGTCGGGTTTGAATATGTCTAGACATGCTTGTTTATCAACTTGAATGCTTACTATATGACATAAGAAGGCTATATATGTGCTTTGGTTTTTCATTTTTCTAGTTTTTTGAATGTTATATGCCCATTTGAAGATTTTGGGTGGTTCTTGAAATTTTCATGTTTGAAACCAATACGACTTCTCTTCATGCTAGACTTCATAAGATCGACCGAGTTTATGGTTAGGGGCTAGATACATGATTTGTCTGGTTTGAACATGTCTAAACCTTGTTTACCAACTTGCAAGGCTTACTATATGACATAAGAAGACTATGTGCTTTTGTTTTTCATTCTTCTATTTTTTTATTTTATGCCCATTTGAATCTTGGTCAAATCCTATGTTTGACCTGGATTTAAACAAGTATAAAATATGAAAACGAAAAGGTAAGCCTGGATCCTTCTTAGTCACTCTAAAATGAAGCGACTTTTGGGATGTTCTTGAAATTTTCATGTTTGAAACCCAAAACCACTTCTCTTCATGATTGCTTCATATATAAGACAGAGTTTAGGGTTAGGGGCAGATATATACATGATTTTCTAGTTTGAATATGTCTAGACCTTATTTATCAACTTGAATGCTTACTATATGACATAAGAATGCTATGTGCTTTGGTTTATCATTCTTTTGGTTTTTTCCTGAATTTTTATGCCCATTTGAATCTTGGTCAAATCCTAGGTTTCACAAAGATTTAAACAAGTTTAAAATCTGAAAATTAAAAGGTAAGCATGGATCCTTCTTAGTCACTCTAAAATGAAGCTTTTGGGAGGTTTTTGATATTTCCATGTTTGAAACCCAAAACCACTTCTCTTCATGCTTGACTTCATAAGACAGAGTTTAGAGTGTTAGGGGTAGATACATGATTTGTCTAGTTTGAATATGTCTAGACCTTGTTTATCAACTTGAATTCTTACTATATGACATAAGAAGGCTATGTGCTTTGGTTTTTCATTTTTCTGGTTTTTTTGAATATTATGCCCATTTGAAGATTTTGGGAGGTTCTTGAAATTTTCATGTTTGAAACCAATACGACTTCTCTTCAGGCTAGACTTCATAAGATCGATCGAGTTTATGGTTAGGGGGTAGATACATGATTTGTCTGGTTTGAACATGTCTAAACCTTGTTTATCAACTTGAAAGCTTACTATATGACATACGAAGACTATGTGCTTTTGTTTTTCATTCTTCTATTTTATTTTATTTTATGCCCATTTGAATCTTGGTCAAATCCTATGTTTGACCTGGATTTAAACAAGTATATAATATGAAAACGAAAAGGTAAGCATGGATCCTTCTTAGTCACTCTAAAATGAAGCGGCTTTTGGGATGTTCTTGAAATTTTCATGTTTGAAACCCAAACCACTTCTCTTCATGATTGACTTCATATATAAGACAGAGTTTAAGGTTAGGGACAGATATATACATGATTTTCTAGTTTGAATATGTCTAGACCTTGTTAATCAACTTGAATGCTTACTGTATGACATAAGAATGCTATGTGCTTTGGTTTATCAATCTTTTGGTTTTTTCCTGAATTTTTATGCCCATTTGAATCTTGGTCAAATCCTAGGTTTCACAAAGATTTAAACAAGTTTAAAATCTGAAAATTAAAAGGTAAGCATGGATCCTTCTTAGTCACTCTAAAATGAAGCTTTTGGGAGGTTTTTGAAATTTCCATGTTTGAAACCCAAAACCACTTCTCTTCATGCTTAATTGACTTCATAAGACAGAGTTTAGAGTGTTAGGGGTAGATACATGATTTGTCTAGTTTGAATACGTCTAGACCTTGTTTATCAACTTGAATTCTTACTATATGACATAAGAAGGCTATGTGCTTTGGTTTTTCATTTTTCTGATTTTTTTGAATTTTATGCATGCCCATTTGAATCTTGGTCAAATACTAGCTAGGTTTGACCAAGATTTAAACAAGTTTAAAACATGAAAATGAAAAGGTAAGCCTCGATCCTTCTTAGTCACTCTAAAATGAAGCTTTTGGGGGTTTTTGAAATTTGCATGTTTGAAACCCAAAACCACTTCTCTTCATGCCTTACTTCATAAGACGGAGTTTAGGGTCGTTAGGGAGTAGATACATGATTTGCCTGGTTTGAATATGTCTAGACCTTGTTTATCATCTTGAATGCTTACTATATGACAGAAGAAGACTATGTGCATTGGTATTTCATTTTTTTTTGAATTTTCATGCCCATTTCAATCTTGGTGAAATCCTAGGTTTGAGCAAGATTTAAACAAATTTAACACGTGAAAACGAATAAGCATGGATCCTTCTTAGTCACTCCAAAATGTACCAATTGATAGATGTGTTAACTTTGCTTCATGGAAAAAATAATGTCATGTAAATGAGTTAACTTGGATTTCCTGCCGTTGAATCCATAGGAAACTTTGTTCTAATGCACTATAATAATCAACCGTGTTTTTACACCAACATTGCCAACAGGTCTGTCACTTACGTGTGGCGCCCATGCGTGAGGTCCCACACTTCAGTGAGCACAAGTCAAGTGCAGTAGGTACGCAAACTCCAAGCCATCTTCTTTGTCAAGAGAAGACGCATCAGGATGCGTTTTGGAAGTCTGTGGGTCCTTCTGGATCCTTCGGTTGTCCCTCTCACAAAAAAAACAAATCTCTCTCATTCTCGGCCTCGCTCGACTCTCGCTCGCTCGCTCGCACCTCCTGCTCACTGACAAACCCTGCACAAAAGTCAACATCATCACCCGAAAAAGGGGAGACACCATAATGCTCTCCCTTCTTCTCTCCTTCCGAGTGATCCCTCTTCCTCCGAGTTTCACTCGACGGGCAAACACACATGTGCTGCATAGTAATAATAATAAAAAGGTAGAAAAATCAACCTACGAATCTATAATTAAATACGTTAAACTAGGGTTTTGCCCAGTACTACAGATCAAGTTCATAAAAAATCCAACTACGGGGTTCGAACAACCCCATTTCTAATCCAAGATTTTTTTCGACCTCATCCAAATGGCCTCAAACTATAGGGTTAATTAGCATCTAGTGCAGAATGTGTGAACATGTATGCACTATGTGTGCTATAACTTGTATGTCTTTCAAATTTGAACCAAATTTGAAATATATGAAATGGGGCTTTTGGCTTAAACGTTTGAAACCCAAAACGACTTCTCTTCATGCTAGGCATCATAAGACCGAGTTTAGGGTTAGGGGGTAGATACAGGATTTGTCTGTTTTGAATATGTCTATACCTTGTTTATCTACTTGAATATGCTTACTATAGATATATATGACGTAAGAAGACTATGTGCTTTGGTTTTTTTTTATTTTTCCAGAATTTTTATGCCCATTTGAATCTTGGTCAAATCCTAGGCTTGACCAATATTTAAACAAGCTTAAAACATGAAAATGAAAAGGTAAGCTTGGATCCTTCTTTGTCACTCTAAGATGAAGTTTTTGGGAGGTTTTCAAAATTTCCATGTCTGAAACCCAAAAACACTTCTCTTCATGCTTGACTTCATAAGACAAAGCTAGTTTAGGGCTTTAGGGGGTAGATACATGATTTGTCTAGTTTGAATATGTCTAGACCTTGTTTATCAACTTCAATTCTTACTATATGACATAAGAAGACTATATGTGCTAGCTTTGGTTTTTGATTTTTTGATTTTTTTGAATGTTTATGCCCATTTGAATCTTGGTCAAATCCTAGGTTTGACCAAGATTTAAACAAGTCTATAACATGAAAATGAAAAGGTAAGCCTGGATCCTTCCTAGCTAGTCATTCTAAAATGAAGCTTTTGGGGGGTTCTTGAAATCTCAATGTTTGAAACCCAAAAACCACTTCTCTTCATGGTTGACTTCATAAGACATGCAGAGTTTAGGGTTAGGGGGTAGATACATGATTTGTCGGGTTTGAATATGTCTAGACATGCTTGTTTATCAACTTGAATGCTTACTATATGACATAAGAAGGCTATATATGTGCTTTGGTTTTTCATTTTTCTAGTTTTTTGAATGTTATATGCCCATTTGAAGATTTTGGGTGGTTCTTGAAATTTTCATGTTTGAAACCAATACGACTTCTCTTCATGCTAGACTTCATAAGATCGACCGAGTTTATGGTTAGGGGCTAGATACATGATTTGTCTGGTTTGAACATGTCTAAACCTTGTTTACCAACTTGCAAGGCTTACTATATGACATAAGAAGACTATGTGCTTTTGTTTTTCATTCTTCTATTTTTTTATTTTATGCCCATTTGAATCTTGGTCAAATCCTATGTTTGACCTGGATTTAAACAAGTATAAAATATGAAAACGAAAAGGTAAGCCTGGATCCTTCTTAGTCACTCTAAAATGAAGCGACTTTTGGGATGTTCTTGAAATTTTCATGTTTGAAACCCAAAACCACTTCTCTTCATGATTGCTTCATATATAAGACAGAGTTTAGGGTTAGGGGCAGATATATACATGATTTTCTAGTTTGAATATGTCTAGACCTTATTTATCAACTTGAATGCTTACTATATGACATAAGAATGCTATGTGCTTTGGTTTATCATTCTTTTGGTTTTTTCCTGAATTTTTATGCCCATTTGAATCTTGGTCAAATCCTAGGTTTCACAAAGATTTAAACAAGTTTAAAATCTGAAAATTAAAAGGTAAGCATGGATCCTTCTTAGTCACTCTAAAATGAAGCTTTTGGGAGGTTTTTGATATTTCCATGTTTGAAACCCAAAAACCACTTCTCTTCATGCTTGACTTCATAAGACAGAGTTTAGAGTGTTAGGGGTAGATACATGATTTGTCTAGTTTGAATATGTCTAGACCTTGTTTATCAACTTGAATTCTTACTATATGACATAAGAAGGCTATGTGCTTTGGTTTTTCATTTTTCTGGTTTTTTTGAATATTATGCCCATTTGAAGATTTTGGGAGGTTCTTGAAATTTTCATGTTTGAAACCAATACGACTTCTCTTCAGGCTAGACTTCATAAGATCGATCGAGTTTATGGTTAGGGGGTAGATACATGATTTGTCTGGTTTGAACATGTCTAAACCTTGTTTATCAACTTGAAAGCTTACTATATGACATACGAAGACTATGTGCTTTTGTTTTTCATTCTTCTATTTTATTTTATTTTATGCCCATTTGAATCTTGGTCAAATCCTATGTTTGACCTGGATTTAAACAAGTATATAATATGAAAACGAAAAGGTAAGCATGGATCCTTCTTAGTCACTCTAAAATGAAGCGGCTTTTGGGATGTTCTTGAAATTTTCATGTTTGAAACCCAAACCACTTCTCTTCATGATTGACTTCATATATAAGACAGAGTTTAAGGTTAGGGACAGATATATACATGATTTTCTAGTTTGAATATGTCTAGACCTTGTTAATCAACTTGAATGCTTACTGTATGACATAAGAATGCTATGTGCTTTGGTTTATCAATCTTTTGGTTTTTTCCTGAATTTTTATGCCCATTTGAATCTTGGTCAAATCCTAGGTTTCACAAAGATTTAAACAAGTTTAAAATCTAAAAATTAAAAGGTAAGCATGGATCCTTCTTAGTCACTCTAAAATGAAGCTTTTGGGAGGTTTTTGAAATTTCCATGTTTGAAACCCAAAACCACTTCTCTTCATGCTTAATTGACTTCATAAGACAGAGTTTAGAGTGTTAGGGGTAGATACATGATTTGTCTAGTTTGAATACGTCTAGACCTTGTTTATCAACTTGAATTCTTACTATATGACATAAGAAGGCTATGTGCTTTGGTTTTTCATTTTTCTGATTTTTTTTGAATTTTATGCATGCCCATTTGAATCTTGGTCAAATACTAGCTAGGTTTGACCAAGATTTAAACAAGTTTAAAACATGAAAATGAAAAGGTAAGCCTCGATCCTTCTTAGTCACTCTAAAATGAAGCTTTTGGGGGGTTTTTGAAATTTGCATGTTTGAAACCCAAAACCACTTCTCTTCATGCCTTACTTCATAAGACGGAGTTTAGGGTCGTTAGGGAGTAGATACATGATTTGCCTGGTTTGAATATGTCTAGACCTTGTTTATCATCTTGAATGCTTACTATATGACAGAAGAAGACTATGTGCATTGGTATTTCATTTTTTTTTGAATTTTCATGCCCATTTCAATCTTGGTGAAATCCTAGGTTTGAGCAAGATTTAAACAAATTTAACACGTGAAAACGAATAAGCATGGATCCTTCTTAGTCACTCCAAAATGTACCAATTGATAGATGTGTTAACTTTGCTTCATGGAAAAAATAATGTCATGTAAATGAGTTAACTTGGATTTCCTGCCGTTGAATCCATAGGAAACTTTGTTCTAATGCACTATAATAATCAACCGTGTTTTTACACCAACATTGCCAACAGGTCTGTCACTTACGTGTGGCGCCCATGCGTGAGGTCCCACACTTCAGTGAGCACAAGTCAAGTGCAGTAGGTACGCAAACTCCAAGCCATCTTCTTTGTCAAGAGAAGACGCATCAGGATGCGTTTTGGAAATCTGTGGGTCCTTCTGGATCCTTCGGTTGTCCCTCTCACAAAAAAACAAATCTCTCTCATTCTCGGCCTCGCTCTCGCTCGCTCGCTCGCTCGCACCTCCTGCTCACTGACAAACCCTGCACAAAAGTCAACATCATCACCCGAAAAAGGGGAGACACCATAATGCTCTCCCTTCTTCTCTCCTTCCGAGTGATCCCTCTTCCTCCGAGTTTCACTCGACGGGCAAACACACATGTGCTGCATAGTAATAATAATAAAAAGGTAGAAAAATCAACCTACGAATCTATAATTAAATACGTTAAACTAGGGTTTTGCCCAGTACTACAGATCAAGTTCATAAAAAATCCAACTACGGGGTTCGAACAACCCCATTTCTAATCCAAGATTTTTTTCGACCTCATCCAAATGGCCTCAAACTATAGGGTTAATTAGCATCTAGTGCAGAATGTGTGAACATGTATGCACTATGTGTGCTATAACTTGTATGTCTTTCAAATTTGAACCAAATTTGAAATATATGAAATGGGGCTTTTGGCTTAAACGTTTGAAACCCAAAACGACTTCTCTTCATGCTAGGCATCATAAGACCGAGTTTAGGGTTAGGGGGTAGATACAGGATTTGTCTGTTTTGAATATGTCTATACCTTGTTTATCTACTTGAATATGCTTACTATAGATATATATGACGTAAGAAGACTATGTGCTTTGGTTTTTTTTTTATTATTTTTCCAGAATTTTTATGCCCATTTGAATCTTGGTCAAATCCTAGGCTTGACCAATATTTAAACAAGCTTAAAACATGAAAATGAAAAGGTAAGCTTGGATCCTTCTTTGTCACTCTAAGATGAAGTTTTTGGGAGGTTTTCAAAATTTCCATGTCTGAAACCCAAAAACACTTCTCTTCATGCTTGACTTCATAAGACAAAGCTAGTTTAGGGCTTTAGGGGGTAGATACATGATTTGTCTAGTTTGAATATGTCTAGACCTTGTTTATCAACTTCAATTCTTACTATATGACATAAGAAGACTATATGTGCTAGCTTTGGTTTTTGATTTTTTGATTTTTTTGAATGTTTATGCCCATTTGAATCTTGGTCAAATCCTAGGTTTGACCAAGATTTAAACAAGTCTATAACATGAAAATGAAAAGGTAAGCCTGGATCCTTCCTAGCTAGTCATTCTAAAATGAAGCTTTTGGGGGGTTCTTGAAATCTCAATGTTTGAAACCCAAAACCACTTCTCTTCATGGTTGACTTCATAAGACATGCAGAGTTTAGGGTTAGGGGGTAGATACATGATTTGTCGGGTTTGAATATGTCTAGACATGCTTGTTTATCAACTTGAATGCTTACTATATGACATAAGAAGGCTATATATGTGCTTTGGTTTTTCATTTTTCTAGTTTTTTGAATGTTATATGCCCATTTGAAGATTTTGGGTGGTTCTTGAAATTTTCATGTTTGAAACCAATACGACTTCTCTTCATGCTAGACTTCATAAGATCGACCGAGTTTATGGTTAGGGGCTAGATACATGATTTGTCTGGTTTGAACATGTCTAAACCTTGTTTACCAACTTGCAAGGCTTACTATATGACATAAGAAGACTATGTGCTTTTGTTTTTCATTCTTCTATTTTTTTATTTTATGCCCATTTGAATCTTGGTCAAATCCTATGTTTGACCTGGATTTAAACAAGTATAAAATATGAAAACGAAAAGGTAAGCCTGGATCCTTCTTAGTCACTCTAAAATGAAGCGACTTTTGGGATGTTCTTGAAATTTTCATGTTTGAAACCCAAAACCACTTCTCTTCATGATTGCTTCATATATAAGACAGAGTTTAGGGTTAGGGGCAGATATATACATGATTTTCTAGTTTGAATATGTCTAGACCTTATTTATCAACTTGAATGCTTACTATATGACATAAGAATGCTATGTGCTTTGGTTTATCATTCTTTTGGTTTTTTCCTGAATTTTTATGCCCATTTGAATCTTGGTCAAATCCTAGGTTTCACAAAGATTTAAACAAGTTTAAAATCTGAAAATTAAAAGGTAAGCATGGATCCTTCTTAGTCACTCTAAAATGAAGCTTTTGGGAGGTTTTTGATATTTCCATGTTTGAAACCCAAAAACCACTTCTCTTCATGCTTGACTTCATAAGACAGAGTTTAGAGTGTTAGGGGTAGATACATGATTTGTCTAGTTTGAATATGTCTAGACCTTGTTTATCAACTTGAATTCTTACTATATGACATAAGAAGGCTATGTGCTTTGGTTTTTCATTTTTCTGGTTTTTTTGAATATTATGCCCATTTGAAGATTTTGGGAGGTTCTTGAAATTTTCATGTTTGAAACCAATACGACTTCTCTTCAGGCTAGACTTCATAAGATCGATCGAGTTTATGGTTAGGGGGTAGATACATGATTTGTCTGGTTTGAACATGTCTAAACCTTGTTTATCAACTTGAAAGCTTACTATATGACATACGAAGACTATGTGCTTTTGTTTTTCATTCTTCTATTTTATTTTATTTTATGCCCATTTGAATCTTGGTCAAATCCTATGTTTGACCTGGATTTAAACAAGTATATAATATGAAAACGAAAAGGTAAGCATGGATCCTTCTTAGTCACTCTAAAATGAAGCGGCTTTTGGGATGTTCTTGAAATTTTCATGTTTGAAACCCAAACCACTTCTCTTCATGATTGACTTCATATATAAGACAGAGTTTAAGGTTAGGGACAGATATATACATGATTTTCTAGTTTGAATATGTCTAGACCTTGTTAATCAACTTGAATGCTTACTGTATGACATAAGAATGCTATGTGCTTTGGTTTATCAATCTTTTGGTTTTTTCCTGAATTTTTATGCCCATTTGAATCTTGGTCAAATCCTAGGTTTCACAAAGATTTAAACAAGTTTAAAATCTGAAAATTAAAAGGTAAGCATGGATCCTTCTTAGTCACTCTAAAATGAAGCTTTTGGGAGGTTTTTGAAATTTCCATGTTTGAAACCCAAAACCACTTCTCTTCATGCTTAATTGACTTCATAAGACAGAGTTTAGAGTGTTAGGGGTAGATACATGATTTGTCTAGTTTGAATACGTCTAGACCTTGTTTATCAACTTGAATTCTTACTATATGACATAAGAAGGCTATGTGCTTTGGTTTTTCATTTTTCTGATTTTTTTTGAATTTTATGCATGCCCATTTGAATCTTGGTCAAATACTAGCTAGGTTTGACCAAGATTTAAACAAGTTTAAAACATGAAAATGAAAAGGTAAGCCTCGATCCTTCTTAGTCACTCTAAAATGAAGCTTTTGGGGGGTTTTTGAAATTTGCATGTTTGAAACCCAAAACCACTTCTCTTCATGCCTTACTTCATAAGACGGAGTTTAGGGTCGTTAGGGAGTAGATACATGATTTGCCTGGTTTGAATATGTCTAGACCTTGTTTATCATCTTGAATGCTTACTATATGACAGAAGAAGACTATGTGCATTGGTATTTCATTTTTTTTTGAATTTTCATGCCCATTTCAATCTTGGTGAAATCCTAGGTTTGAGCAAGATTTAAACAAATTTAACACGTGAAAACGAATAAGCATGGATCCTTCTTAGTCACTCCAAAATGTACCAATTGATAGATGTGTTAACTTTGCTTCATGGAAAAAATAATGTCATGTAAATGAGTTAACTTGGATTTCCTGCCGTTGAATCCATAGGAAACTTTGTTCTAATGCACTATAATAATCAACCGTGTTTTTACACCAACATTGCCAACAGGTCTGTCACTTACGTGTGGCGCCCATGCGTGAGGTCCCACACTTCAGTGAGCACAAGTCAAGTGCAGTAGGTACGCAAACTCCAAGCCATCTTCTTTGTCAAGAGAAGACGCATCAGGATGCGTTTTGGAAATCTGTGGGTCCTTCTGGATCCTTCGGTTGTCCCTCTCACAAAAAAAAACAAATCTCTCTCATTCTCGGCCTCGCTCGACTCGCTCGCTCGCTCGCTCGCACCTCCTGCTCACTGACAAACCCTGCACAAAAGTCAACATCATCACCCGAAAAAGGGGAGACACCATAATGCTCTCCCTTCTTCTCTCCTTCCGAGTGATCCCTCTTCCTCCGAGTTTCACTCGACGGGCAAACACACATGTGCTGCATAGTAATAATAATAAAAAGGTAGAAAAATCAACCTACGAATCTATAATTAAATACGTTAAACTAGGGTTTTGCCCAGTACTACAGATCAAGTTCATAAAAAATCCAACTACGGGGTTCGAACAACCCCATTTCTAATCCAAGATTTTTTTCGACCTCATCCAAATGGCCTCAAACTATAGGGTTAATTAGCATCTAGTGCAGAATGTGTGAACATGTATGCACTATGTGTGCTATAACTTGTATGTCTTTCAAATTTGAACCAAATTTGAAATATATGAAATGGGGCTTTTGGCTTAAACGTTTGAAACCCAAAACGACTTCTCTTCATGCTAGGCATCATAAGACCGAGTTTAGGGTTAGGGGGTAGATACATTTGTCTGTTTTGAATATGTCTATACCTTGTTTATCTACTTGAATATGCTTACTATAGATATATATGACGTAAGAAGACTATGTGCTTTGGTTTTTTTTTATTTTTCCAGAATTTTTATGCCCATTTGAATCTTGGTCAAATCCTAGGCTTGACCAATATTTAAACAAGCTTAAAACATGAAAATGAAAAGGTAAGCTTGGATCCTTCTTTGTCACTCTAAGATGAAGTTTTTGGGAGGTTTTCAAAATTTCCATGTCTGAAACCCAAAAACACTTCTCTTCATGCTTGACTTCATAAGACAAAGCTAGTTTAGGGCTTTAGGGGGTAGATACATGATTTGTCTAGTTTGAATATGTCTAGACCTTGTTTATCAACTTCAATTCTTACTATATGACATAAGAAGACTATATGTGCTAGCTTTGGTTTTTGATTTTTTGATTTTTTTGAATGTTTATGCCCATTTGAATCTTGGTCAAATCCTAGGTTTGACCAAGATTTAAACAAGTCTATAACATGAAAATGAAAAGGTAAGCCTGGATCCTTCCTAGCTAGTCATTCTAAAATGAAGCTTTTGGGGGGTTCTTGAAATCTCAATGTTTGAAACCCAAAAACCACTTCTCTTCATGGTTGACTTCATAAGACATGCAGAGTTTAGGGTTAGGGGTAGATACATGATTTGTCGGGTTTGAATATGTCTAGACATGCTTGTTTATCAACTTGAATGCTTACTATATGACATAAGAAGGCTATATATGTGCTTTGGTTTTTCATTTTTCTAGTTTTTTGAATGTTATATGCCCATTTGAAGATTTTGGGTGGTTCTTGAAATTTTCATGTTTGAAACCAATACGACTTCTCTTCATGCTAGACTTCATAAGATCGACCGAGTTTATGGTTAGGGGCTAGATACATGATTTGTCTGGTTTGAACATGTCTAAACCTTGTTTACCAACTTGCAAGGCTTACTATATGACATAAGAAGACTATGTGCTTTTGTTTTTCATTCTTCTATTTTTTTATTTTATGCCCATTTGAATCTTGGTCAAATCCTATGTTTGACCTGGATTTAAACAAGTATAAAATATGAAAACGAAAAGGTAAGCCTGGATCCTTCTTAGTCACTCTAAAATGAAGCGACTTTTGGGATGTTCTTGAAATTTTCATGTTTGAAACCCAAAACCACTTCTCTTCATGATTGCTTCATATATAAGACAGAGTTTAGGGTTAGGGGCAGATATATACATGATTTTCTAGTTTGAATATGTCTAGACCTTATTTATCAACTTGAATGCTTACTATATGACATAAGAATGCTATGTGCTTTGGTTTATCATTCTTTTGGTTTTTTCCTGAATTTTTATGCCCATTTGAATCTTGGTCAAATCCTAGGTTTCACAAAGATTTAAACAAGTTTAAAATCTGAAAATTAAAAGGTAAGCATGGATCCTTCTTAGTCACTCTAAAATGAAGCTTTTGGGAGGTTTTTGATATTTCCATGTTTGAAACCCAAAACCACTTCTCTTCATGCTTGACTTCATAAGACAGAGTTTAGAGTGTTAGGGGTAGATACATGATTTGTCTAGTTTGAATATGTCTAGACCTTGTTTATCAACTTGAATTCTTACTATATGACATAAGAAGGCTATGTGCTTTGGTTTTTCATTTTTCTGGTTTTTTTGAATATTATGCCCATTTGAAGATTTTGGGAGGTTCTTGAAATTTTCATGTTTGAAACCAATACGACTTCTCTTCAGGCTAGACTTCATAAGATCGATCGAGTTTATGGTTAGGGGGTAGATACATGATTTGTCTGGTTTGAACATGTCTAAACCTTGTTTATCAACTTGAAAGCTTACTATATGACATACGAAGACTATGTGCTTTTGTTTTTCATTCTTCTATTTTATTTTATTTTATGCCCATTTGAATCTTGGTCAAATCCTATGTTTGACCTGGATTTAAACAAGTATATAATATGAAAACGAAAAGGTAAGCATGGATCCTTCTTAGTCACTCTAAAATGAAGCGGCTTTTGGGATGTTCTTGAAATTTTCATGTTTGAAACCCAAACCACTTCTCTTCATGATTGACTTCATATATAAGACAGAGTTTAAGGTTAGGGACAGATATATACATGATTTTCTAGTTTGAATATGTCTAGACCTTGTTAATCAACTTGAATGCTTACTGTATGACATAAGAATGCTATGTGCTTTGGTTTATCAATCTTTTGGTTTTTTCCTGAATTTTTATGCCCATTTGAATCTTGGTCAAATCCTAGGTTTCACAAAGATTTAAACAAGTTTAAAATCTAAAAATTAAAAGGTAAGCATGGATCCTTCTTAGTCACTCTAAAATGAAGCTTTTGGGAGGTTTTTGATATTTCCATGTTTGAAACCCAAAACCACTTCTCTTCATGCTTGACTTCATAAGACAGAGTTTAGAGTGTTAGGGGTAGATACATGATTTGTCTAGTTTGAATATGTCTAGACCTTGTTTATCAACTTGAATTCTTACTATATGACATAAGAAGGCTATGTGCTTTGGTTTTTCATTTTTCTGGTTTTTTTGAATTTTATGCCCATTTGAAGATTTTGGGTGGTTCTTGAAATTTTCATGTTTTAAACCAATACGACTTCTCTTCATGCTAGACTTCATAAGATCGACCGAGTTTATGGTTAGGGGCTAGATACATGATTTGTCTGGTTTGAACATGTCTAAACCTTGTTTATCAACTTGAAAGCTTACTATATGACATACGAAGACTATGTGCTTTTGTTTTTCATTCTTCTATTTTTTTATTTTATGCCCATTTGAATCTTGGTCAAATCCTATGTTTGACCTGGATTTAAACAAGTATATAATATGAAAACGAAAAGGTAAGCCTGGATCCTTCTTAGTCACTCTAAAATGAAGCGGCTTTTGGGATGTTCTTGAAATTTTCATGTTTGAAACCCAAACCACTTCTCTTCATGATTGACTTCATATATAAGACAGAGTTTAAGGTTAGGGACAGATATATACATGATTTTCTAGTTTGAATATGTCTAGACCTTGTTAATCAACTTGAATGCTTACTATGACATAAGAATGCTATGTGCTTTGGTTTATCATTCTTTTGGCTTTTTCCTGATTTTTTATGCCCATTTGAATCTTGGTCAAATCCTAGGTTTCACAAAGATTTAAACAAGTTTAAAATCTAAAAATTAAAAGGTAAGCATGGATCCTTCTTAGTCACTCTAAAATGAAGCTTTTGGGAGGTTTTTGAAATTTCCATGTTTGAAACCCAAAACCACTTCTCTTCATGCTTGACTTCATAAGACAGAGTTTAGAGTGTTAGGGGTAGATACATGATTTTTCTAGTTTGAATATGTCTAGACCTTGTTTATCAACTTGAATTCTTACTATATGACATAAGAAGGCTATGTGCTTTGGTTTTTCATTTTTCTGTTTTTTTTTGAATTTTATGCCCATTTGAATCTTGGTCAAATACTAGCTAGGTTTAAAACATGAAATTTAGCCCCCAAAAATTGTACATATATGGATTCACTTTGAGATAATTCATGAAACTTTGGAAATGGCCATCTCGTGTCATGTTTCCCCACAAATGAGAATTGGATTAATTGGTGGCAGACAAGTAAACACACATTTATGTGCGACAACCCAAAATGCACATATTTTGCAAAGTTTTCATGCGTGCATGAAAAGTTGCAAATATATACATAAAATGGGCCATGATTCAAAAGTTTGACATGGTTCTTGTGTAGTAGTAGTACCAAAGCTCACACGTGGGAAGAAATTAAGATGGTCGAATTCCAACATATATGTTGCCACACTTTTTTGAAGGGCTCTTTTCTAAAACATTGGTATGGCATGTCTGCTATTTTCCCTAGCTATATAGAAAAATGATGAACAATCCATGATTTCCGATTGCCGTTTTTGAACCACCTTTGGCTTGATTTCAAATTTAGGTCAAAATCATGGGGGGGGTAGGGGACAAGATCGTGTTTCTTTGGCTTGATTTGCAAGTTTTTTGGGGTCCCACAAATTTAGGGTAGCATCACAAGGTTTTTTTTCTAAATTTTTCGACACTTAGAATTCAAATATTATGAAGTGGTATCATGGTATCATGTAAGGGATGGTATCACTAGATATTTTCCCCCTATCCGGGAAGTGATGTTGACTGGCACGCAAGGTTTTTCAGTGCTGCAAACCTGCAGTGCGGCGATTTTGACAGAAATAACCCTTTTGGCAAAGAAAATTACGGACTGACCCTCTGAGCAATCTATTTCACTGGACTAACCTTTTTGTGTGGCTTTCTGTGTTTTTCTTCGCCAAAAGGATTATTTTTGTAAAAATCGCCCCCCTGCAGTGCAGGCTACGCGCCCGTCTAATATTCTTTTTTTTTCAATGACAAAAGGGGGGAGAGAGAGAGAGAGTCTTGACGACGTGTCTTCACTTGACAAAGAAGATTGTTGGAAGTTTGCCTACCTAAAGTGTGGGACCTGCACGCATATGGGACCCTGCAGCCCTCTGAGGGCAGTCCGTGTGAGACGCAAAATAGGGTTTTTAGTTTAGTAAGGCAAAAAAATTAAGCCTTGGAGGGCCGAGGCGGGGCGGCCGTCCGCCATTTTATACCTTTTACGCCCCCCACACCTCGTTTCATTTGTCATGTCTACCAAGGAAGAGCTCGGAGGAGAAGATGCAGTCCTAGCTTCTCGACCCCCTGGCGCCCCACGCATAAATACTACTACCAGAAGTACACTGTCTCTAACAATCCTGCCTGCGAAGGGAGATCTCGGAGGAGACGATGCGGGCTCAGCGTCCCCGCCGTTGATTAGCCAGGACACAAGGGTTACTACGCCTCTTTTAATTACCTTCGTTTTGCTGGTAATACTCGGACTTATATCTGTTATCTTCCGCAGGAGAGGGTCGATATCGCCGGAGAAGATGATGTGAGGCAGATGATCAAGCTCGCAGGAGAAGATGATGTAAAGGAGATGGTCAAGCTCGGAGCAGAAGATGATGTAAAGGAGATAGTCAATGTCGGAGAAGATGATGTAAAGGAGTTAGTCAATCTCGGAGAAGATGTGGTGGCATTGGACCAACCGCGGTCTTTGGGCGAGATCCCGGAGATTCACTTACCTCGTTTGCACTGGTAATGATATGCCTGATCTGTAACATTTTGAACATTTTTCGTCGGCTTACACAGGAGCTATCTCGGCTTAGGGTCAACAAGGCCCCGGGAGCGGAACTTCCGCATCTCGGCGCGGAGAACTCCGAGTTACGCCAGAAGCGCCCTGGGGAATCGCACGCGCAGGCGCAGCACATCCGTTCGCAGGATCTCTCATCCTTCGACGTCAGGTTCCAGCGAGAGGTCGTAGAAGAAGATAAGTTGCCAGCTTCCCCGCCGTTCAAGAGGATGAAGGAGCTGAAGACGGAGGTTAATATTACTAGCTGACTTTGGGTTGCTGGTTTTTGGGTACTTCGAGTCACTGACATGTAGACACCACTTAAGTCTGTCCTACATGTTAGTGACCATATTCGTTAATCAGCCAATTTGTGCCCTTCGTTTGCCGGTAACGCTCGATATGTTTGTTGTTACCTTTGGCAGGATCACTCCCCTTGCTTATCTTGTCGGAGGATGAAGTTGGATCTTGCCAGCATGCGGGAGGAGAACAGAGAGTTAGGGATCAAGATATTTCGGTACAGGCAGGCGGTGTCTTTCCTAGAAGTGGATGAGATCACGGCCTGTGCTCGTAGGAGTTGTGACGAGGCCATTCATCTGGGAGAACGGATCAAAGCTCAGCTTGTCTCTTTGATGGAAGTCGCAGAACGCGTGATTTTCAATGCTAGAGAGGCGCGGGAACGACTTCTGGTGGCTGAAGATCTCGCATAGCAGTTTAATCATGTGCGCTTATTAGCTGCCTACTACTTTTGTAATTATTCACAATTATATATGTATCAATGGCTTGCCTTTTGTGTGATGGAGGAAATTGCACATACCACCACTTCTTGGTGCAGTTTTTGCACATAACACAATTTGAGATTCTTTTTACACAAATAACCAGATTTTGACGTAAACTTTTGCACAAAAAACAACCTTACTCCATGTTTTCTTTTGTCTTCTAAAGACAAGTAGGTGCTTCGAAAAATACCTCCGTTCCAATGCTTAAAGCTTTGTATATTTTTCTTGAAAAGTCAAACCAAGTAAAGTTCGACCAAACTCTTAGAAGAATCTATCAGCACATATAATATTTTGTAGACACCATATGAAAATATAATTTATTTTCTATCTAATAATATTGATTTTGTATCTTGCATATTAATGCTTTTGGTAAAAACTTAGTCAAACTTAACATAGTTTGACTTTCTAAAAATCAATATAATCCTTAAGCTTTGGGAAGTGGTTCTAGACGTGGTCTAGACGTGTTTCTACATATTGCCTTCGCATTTGCTAAACGCATGGAGTTTCTTACGAAGTACAAAGTTTATTTTTCGAAATATTTTCGACTTTGTATTATTTTTATTCATTTTCCCCCTGGTTGTCATGTTTTCTGTCCGGCTTCCCCAGCCATGCGCGCGTGACACGAGTAGTGGGAGACATGGTGCCCAAAGGGATAGCTTTTATTAATGGTGGCGACGGTTCCCTAGGCCAATGCTGGCGATACGTCTCATCGTCGCTAGCTGTGCCTTCCCCATGCGGCCGTATTAATGCACACCACTGCTCCTTTGCGCCTCCGCGGCTGATCAAGTAAGTTTGATCATAAAAGATGATCACATAAGCTCGACGATTACCTATAACCTAAAAATTATCTTAATTTGTAAACGAAGACATAAAATAACTAGTTGTTTGATTAGGAAAGACAAAGGAAATTTCTATTGAGATTGAGTTCATTTCATAGTTGTTATAGACACATAGCAATATTACCGAGAGATAGGATTGTAGAGAAAGCAATCCATAGGTATTTTGGAGGGTTCTCAATCCTTTGAATCAAGCAAGCTCTATAGGAAAAATCCCTATGTGTAAAAATCCTACTCCGTACAAGATACCTTTAGAAATCCTTTGAACCAAACAAACTCGGATTCATATTAGTTGACTATAATATAGATATATCTAGACACATTTTAGTTCTAGATTCATCCATATCATTTGACAAGTAATATGAATCGGAGTGATTATATTAAATGGAGTACTAGTATATATTGTTCGAAAAAATTAAGTTATACTGTAATAAAGAAACCATTTCTGTGGTCAAACTGATTTGACGGGACAGTAACTGCACCAGGACGTAGTGGCGTGCTATCCTAGCCGAAGTTTTACTCGGCGCCTCGATGCAGCTGCTGAAGAATAAAAAAAGTCATATCCACTCCTACTCTTCATGTCCATCGTTTCCATCCTTGGCTCTCCACTTCCATCATCGTTCTCCACTCGCCAACCGCTGCTAGAAGTTTTTTCATCCTCTAGATCTCCCATTTGCATAGCTTTCTCTCCTCACCCCTCCGCAGAACCGCAGCACTCCTCCTTCCCGCTCGACTCTCCTACAAAACTCCAATCACACATACTTGCATCCGCCCTTTTAAATCCATCTCGTCTCCATGGCGGCATCGAACGACGACCAGCTGGATGGCGACTGGGGGAAGCTCCCCGCCGAGCTGTTCAATCTCATTGCCCAGAGTCTGGACGTTACAGTCGACGTCCGGCTGGCCGCATGCTCCAAAACGCTGTGCCGCCATGTCGCCGACAACATGAATCTACACCATTGGGATGGACCCTGCTTGCTGATGCCCGATTCTGCCCATTGGCACTATGATGATAGTAGTGCGCACCACACGGTGTACCACGTTGTGCCCCTCGACCATCCTCGGCGCACAGCCATCCTGCCGTTCATGGACAATAGATTCTGGGTTGGCATGAATGGCGACTGGATCGCCGGCGTGGACAGTGGTGGGAACTGGTTCCTCGCGAACATCTACACGCACCAAGAAATCTCCCTACCATCGTCGGAAACTTGCAACATTTTTCGGGAGGAATGGATTGGCTTCCCCGACTTGCCTCCTGAAAGGTACATGACGTATGGGCGTGCCATGTTTTTGTTGAAGATTGTAATTTGCGAAGTGCCCACAAAAGCTGGACATTACTCAGATTACAAGCTCATCGCTCTATTCAATTCTGGACTCGCTTACCTGGCTAATGGTAGCCAGGAGTGGAGGTTATTCTCTCTTGCTAGTTGGGGTGTAGATTACAGTGATGCCATCGAGCACAACGGCTTTATTGTTGCGGTGGATGGGTGGACCGGCACCACATATTGCTGGGATCAATCACAGGCTGGTAATTCTTCAATCCATATGATATACTTCGCAATAAATTTTAATATCAAGCCCATTCATGATATATTGTAACTGAAATAACTAATTGCTCACTAAGACTTTTTTTCACCTTTCAAATGACTGTGCACCATTAAATTATCCTAACCTGACTGAACCATTGCTACAAACGAATTACAGTAGTATATGCTGTGCACTAATCTGTCAACCCAAACCAGATTATTGCAGTATATGAATGCATTCCTGAATTAGTTACTGCATGCTCTTGTCAGAATATGAATAAGGAGCTTAGCCCTGGCCTCTTCATCAATTGATGCATGCAAACTTTCAATTTATTTCAATATTCGATGTACTCAAAGCATTACAATCATGGATCAGATAAGGTTGAGACATGTATCTACCATCAATGAATATGAGTGTAATTAACATACATCTCAAATGGGAACAATTTTATTTCTTCGAGATTTTATACAAGTATAATGACTGCATCCTCCATTTGATCCTACAAATGTGAAGTTGCAGCTACTGGTATTATTGTCTTCCCGAGCCATTCAAACACTATTTTTTGTTGTCTCCGTTTACAATGCAGATGCACACCTTGCCCCGCCATTCGTGATCCCATCACCGATGAAGGAACCATCTGGCAGATGGTTTTTAGCTCGATCAGCCGATGGCAAGCGCTTGATGATCATCCATGAAGATCGGTATATACGTAGCAATGATCACCTTGAGCCTGCAGAAGTTCTGCATCATGGTAATGGCCTTATCCTGCGGGAGTGTCCTGCCCCTGTCATACATGTTTTTGAGAAAGATCTATCCCTGATTGGACCCAATTGGAGTCGAGTTGACAGCCTTGGCACACACTCTCTGTTCATTGGACTGAATTATCCATTGAACCTGAAGATAAATGATGGCAATGCTCCTGATGGAACATTGACTCCATTCATGAGGTCAAATTGTGTGTACATCGCGTACTATGCATTTCGGGAACCAGCATTTAGTTGTATTTGTCGTTGTAACCTGCAGCAAGGGGAAAATGAGCTCATGGGAGTTATCACCCTTCCAGAAGATGGTTGGGGATTTCCCCGACAGGCGACAATGTGGTTTAAGCCTAGTCTGAAAAATATCCGCATGTTGATGCAACCCTAAACTGAGCCATGAATCTTTCTGGAGCAAATAATCTTTTTTGTACGATATGTTTGAACAATTTAGTAACCTGTTCTGTATCTTAAGATGCTCTTCCTTTTTTCTGAATCTTATATACCTGGACCCATTTCAGTGTGTCTGTTTACTCATTTTAGTGCGTATGTAAACCCACATTGAAGTAATCTAATCTTATAATTTAAAACGGATGGTGATGAACTCTGTATTTCCATCCTTCGTAAACCGTGCATGTCTGTTTATTTTTAGTTTCATTTCAGCAACTATTATTAGTATATGCACACCTTTTTTTTTAATGTTGAGAGGAGTATAAGGGCATTACAATGCTATATACTATATGGCGCTAATAGAGAACAAATGAATGTCAAAAGATTGTAAAATCCTCCAGGTACTCTCCTTGCAGCGCTAATTGCTGATGACAGACTGACTTCCTGTTGGTTCCGGTGCTTTAGCTAGGACAGGTGAAAAGAGTTTCACGCCCCTGCTTTCTTTTGCGTCGACGCTAGGACTACCGCTGGGATTAGCCTCTCCAACCGCCAAACGACGAGGAAATAATTCCTAGCGCCCTTGCAGTAGCGCCTGTGTTGGACATGCCCTAATGTTTTCCAGCTAAAAGATGCAATCTTTTAAGCACTTGGGTACGGTATTTCCCCACCAGCCTGGATGCAGGCCGCCAAACGCGTCTTAACCAAGGTTTAAAATAGCGTGCTAAATGAATTAGCGGCAGCCACCTTCAAACGATATGGACGCTATATCGTGGTAATAGTGTGGTATATTTTAAATAGCATTTTCAAAATAATACTAAATATAGCCTAAAAATAAATAATTTTACTAGAACGAATAGATATATATAGTCCAAAAGTGACTGAATCATACATACATAACCACATATAGAAATAGATCTCAAGTATATTAGAAGGCTAACATCAACATTTCACAAGGCAACAACATAGTATAAATTATTTATTAAAAAAATTAGCATTAGCGATATTATTTTCTGATTTAGAAGTGGAACCAACAGATTAGTTCATCACCACGAAAAAGTGAAAGCAACTTGCCTGAAAAAAATAGCGCGCTAACGATATGAAGTTTTAGGGCGATATAGCATGCTGGAACAAAAATTTTTCTAAGCTAATTAAAATGAATTGCCTTGATCTGTTTGTTATGATGAATTGCCTTGATCTGTTGGTAGATGAATTGTCTTGATTTGCTTGTTGAGTTTTGTCTTGAGCTACCTCAAGAACAACCTCCTAGTGGTAAAAAACAACTCACCTAATAAAACACATGTGTGGCTTAGGAAGAATTGTTTTCCTTCTTACTACATCAAAACTGCCTCCTGATGACAACATGAGTGTGCCATCTTGATCTTTCTCTTTGTGGTACAAGATCGCTCAATCATCCTTAATTCAAAACTTGGGATCATCTACCCCTAGCTACATCCCTCTCTTATACCCACTCATCCTTGTTGGTTTTGAGGCCATGTCGACCATCTGTGTTGACAGGCTTAAAATGTCCAGACTTTGGCAATTGATCTCTAAGCAACCACATTTTGGTAACCTCAATGCATGGATCTCATCTATGCAACACCCTCTTCAACCTCCACGTCCTGCATGTCTCAGTCAATCCTTGCAACTCATATATTCAACTTGATCTGGTATCCTATCCCATGTTCCAACACCAGATCACTTCTTCCTCTTTTACCTCTTGTTTTTGTTTTATTCAAGTTAAATCTTCACAAAACCAAGAGTGGGAATGATGGGTACATTTTGTAGCCACCACCTACCCTTGAGAACACTCCTCCCTAAATGAGTTTTCTTTCTCAAAAGCCCTATTGTTTTGTTCCCTGGTTTTAACCACAAAACCACTCTCTTGCTTTATGAACACTCTTCAACTGGTTTCTGCATATAACAAGAGGGAATTGTGGATGGTATTTTATCATCTCATTTCCTTCAATCCAAAATACCTTTATATAAAATAGTTTTATTCTTCTCTTAATGCATGGTTATGGTGCATGTGCCATCCTTGCACCCTTTTTGATAACACATGGGAAAAATCTCTTTGGCTTTATTATGCAAGTAGACCTATTTTGTTTTAAATATCTTTGGCTTTCTTTCAAAATGTTTTCAAAGGAAAGTTCAATATAAATTTTATCCAACATTTTGATCAACTCTCATAGTGGTGGAGACCCACCTCTGTAAAGTTCCAGATCTAATTAACAACTTCCATTCATTCATCACATCTCACTCTTGTATGGTTTACCATCATCACCTTGACCTCATGAATTGATGATTTATGTCACCATATTCATCCTTGTGAGTACATGGTTACTTCACTCACCATGTCTCTTAGTCTTGCTCTATAATTGTCTAAACCACCATCACCATCCCATCTACCTTGACATGCACATGCATTGTTGCATGTGGTCATCACTCTCTCTTTTTCATCTTGTGTTGAGTTGTTCAAGTCTAAAATCTTGTGGAAGCCATCTCCAAGATGGCATGCACATGTAAACCTTGTACATCACCATCACCATCATCTTCTTGGCACAAATCCATCATGCAACAAATACCATCATGGTATATTTCACCATCACAATCTTCCTCCATCTCTAAATCTCTCACATTTCTCACTTGTACTTGGCAAGGAAGGAGCCGACCATGGCAAGAATTTCAGCCAGCCCCTCCTCTTCATTTCCTTCTCTTGCAAGCCTTGCCTCCCAACTACCCCAACAAATAAATGGGCAGCCACCCACCTTAGCCAATCAAAATGGAGGCAGCCACCATCCTCCCTCTATATAAGAGCTTGGCCGGCCACCTCCACTCCCCTTGGCTCATTTTTTCACCTCCACTCCCTCATACCTTCCTCCCCCTTCCTCCCCACGAGCTGCTGCTCCTCCTTAGCTCCATGGCCGGCCATGGCCATGGAAAGCCACCAAGATGAAGCTCCCCTTCTCCCTCAAGCTTCCCCTCACCATGAGAGCCTCCCTCTCCATCTTCTCCCCAACCCTAGATGGTTTAATCTCCTCTTCTTCTTCCTCCATTGCTAAGATTGGATCTTGATGCAGGTGCATGTTGAGCTAAGCATGGAGAAGCTTGAGCAATCCTCAGATCTGAAGTTCTTGATCCAAGTTCGTCCAAAACCTTGCAGTAATTTCTGTAATCTTGCTGTTTCAGATTCTGGTACGAACTTGTAAAATCCACCAAATCTCGTGTGCAGATCCAAATCGAGTGATTCAAAGTTCCACAGGTAGATATTGAAAAGATCTACAACTTGGCGTTGGTCTCATCCTCAAATTCGTTACAGATTATCCCTGGTAAATAAAGTTCTGGAAACATGCAGATTCACTGTTTGTTAGATTGGGTCCGTTTTACAAAACCTTTTTGAGCAAACTCAACGGTGGGTGAAAGCTCTGTTCAGTACCTTCATTTTGGCGTTGGTTTCACTTCGATTGACCTCCTGAAACTGAAATGGTTCACAGATCAAGATCTGGTCAGATCTGACTTTGTCGAATTAAATCAGGAGCTTGGGAACGAATTTTTGAGTGAAACAAATTGGGTAAGAACCAGCTTTTCAATACCTTTCAGATGCAACTGACCTCATATTTTTCTGAATTATGTACGATTTTGGTGAATTAAACTTGTTCTGTGTGTTCTGCAGACATGGCTGTTAGCTTTTAAATCACCAAAAATCCATATTTTAACCTAATTGAGTGATTCCAACTTTGTAGGACTGCTGGATGTTTTCTTAATCATCTCCAACAAGTTTCAAACATTTATCTGTTATGAAAATCCAGTTGTAAAGAAAATGGTAAAGACATGCAGTAACCTTGTTAATCAATTTGTGAGAGTTTCAGAAACAATTTGAACCCAAATCCAATTGTGTATGCACCTCTGTTTAAATATCTTTCAAATGCCAGTGGTCTCATATTTTTAGGATTTTTCTACGATTTATGGCTTACAGATCTTGTTTTCTGTACAGCCAGATTCAAACAAATTCCTAAATTTGTAGGTTTAATATTTTTGAGTGAATCCAATTGGGTTAGTCTTGTATTAGTACTGGCCATCTAGGAAAAATAGTGTTAGTCTCTGTTCATGCATATTTGTTACTGTTAGTAATGTGTATGTGTGACATGCATTGTTGAAGCAAAACTTTTCGGTTTATTTAGAACCCTTGACCAACTCTTTTTATTAGAAATGGGCAACCTTTGTTTTATGATTGCAAAACAAAACCTCTGCAATTTAACATTAGCTCTTTTGTTTTGCTTAAGTTTTCAAATGGTGGGGCATATCATTTGCTTCCTATTCTTGTGTAGTGTTTTGTAAGCTTTATAAGATAGGGAGAATGATTGCCCGCTCTTCCAAAAATGTTTCAAATTATAATATAAATGTTTTTGATGCCAAACTAATGCACTTGTCCTCTTTATGATGTTATCTACCAGGGGATACTTAGTTTATGCCTTGACGATAACCGAGAGAGGCAATTGCTAAGTTATGATACTCTCATACCTTTACTAGGTAAATAAAATGGGTTCTCTTTTAGTTGCTTTGTAGTATCTATAAGTTCTTTGTATGTTAGCCCGTAGTAAGGTGGTTAGCTATTGCTTGTTGATTGTTGAATGTTGCATGCTTGTTATGATTGGTGCAATGTGATTGATTGTGTTCCTTTTATATTTTCCGACGATAGATGCGAACGATTCCGGAGAAGAAGAAGTTCGGACAAGGATTTTATTTATATTGTTGGTATTCTTATATTGATGGAGTTGAAGAAGTCCAGGGACAAATAAGCCAAGGCAAGCCATCTTTTGATCTCTGAATGTTGAATCACATATTGTGGTTACTTGTTGTTATTATTGTCTCTCGATCTATTTTGTGTGGTATCTACTTATGTGTTGGAGCATGCTCACCGTGAGCATGTTGAATTCTCTTTGACACCTCACCTACCATCCCCTTTAGGAAAATGGTGGTCATCATCATGATCTTGGTGTACCCTCTAAGTGTGATGGGTATGCCCACTTATCTTGTGTGTGTCGACCTATTGACACCCTTCTTGAACCCCTTGTTGATATTATGCATACTTATTTTCGAGTATGTTGAACCCCTTGTTGATCATGGCTATGCCATCCTACCTTGTTGAGTTACATGCTTACCTTAAGCATGTGACACTTCTTGTCGATTCACTCCTACAACCCTTGTGAGTGTAGTAGTAACAACATCATGATCTTGGTGTACTCTCATTTTGAGATGAGTATGCCTACCTACCTTAGGTATGTCAAATATCGTTGACCACCCTCACTTCTATTAGTGTTGGTTGGTTAACACCACAAATCTGAAAGTATTTTCCCTCTTATGTTGACAACATGCATGCTTACCCTAAGCATGTATGCCCCCTTGACCACCTATTTTATCATCTTCTTCGTGGTATGATGATCAACATCATGACCCTTGTCGAACAATCCTACCTATGTTGTTCCCATGCATGCTTATCCTAAGCATGTATGATCCCCTTGACACCTCAATTATCATCTCCTTAGTGGTATGATGGCTAGCATCGTGCCATCGATATATCTTAGCTCTTACATACAACTTTAGGTTGGGAAAACCCCGATGTTTTATGTTTTGGAAAAACTTTGAAAACTTTGGGAAGATGTTGTCTTGCCCAAGTGTTGTTCAAGAGAAAGGTCTTGATGTTTCGGAAAGTGGTATGGTTGGTTGTGGACAAACAAAGGAAGTGTGGGTAAAATGTTTTTAAAGGAGCACTGCGTATAAGTGTACGCCAGCCCAACTTTTATTGCGCAACCACTCTACCCCAACGTGGGAACGGGGCTTAGCCCTAGTTTGTTGAAGCTGGCATGAGACACCTTCACAACTCTCTAGGAGGGTCACGATGACCTCTGACGCCGGGTTGCGCTCTGAAGGAGGCAATACACTGTAGTTGTCTATAGCCGGACGATTACTGAGGGTCTTCTGTCGTGGCGCCGGAGATACGCTCAAAAGGAGGTATGCTGCCGGGGTGCCGGGAAGGGGTAAGCCCGCAGGGAAGGACTCATGTCAGTGGAGATAAGCGAAAGGTTATGTTCGGGTATCCGTCGTGGCATACGTTGTTATGCGGGGATGATGCCCACACGATAGGTATCCGGATAGTTGTGGGGAAAGTGTGCAAACTCTGCAGAGTAAAATCTATTCGAATAGCCGCGTCCGCGGTCATGGACGGGTTGCAAAGGCCTACCTTAACCTGGGCTAGTTTTGTTTTAGAAAGGCTTTACAAAGAAAAAGAGAAAGTTGTTTTCGGAGTACCGGAAGGGTACGGGAAAGTGGTTGACCATGTGAAGATGGTCGGAAAGGAAATAAAAAGGGCTACTCCCATCCTAGTGTTTTATGTTGAAGAACTCTTTTGAAGTATCTTCTTTAACATAGAGATGTCATAGGTTATCTTTTGAAGTATCTTCTTCAATAAAGATATAGAGATGTCATAGAAATGTCTTATCACCCTCTTAGTGTCCCCTTCAACTGTGATGTGGGATGCTATATCCACAAGAGAAACTATTCTCTTTCACATGCTATATCCACAAGAGAAACTGATTCTCTTTCACATGCTATATCCACAAGAGAAACTATTCTTCCTCTCTTGTCTCTTTTAGTTAGCATTGTTAGCACCTTTCTTGATGGTTTGCGAGTACAATTCCAATGTACTCACGGCTTTGTCCCTGGCTATTTACTTGGCCAGACTTGGAGGAACACGACGGATGAAGAAGGAGTTGGCGACGTCTATGCGAGCTAGGAACGTCTTCCCAGTCAGTTGCCTGTAGGGTTAAGGCAGATGACTTGGGCTCTGCGCTGCTGAAGTGATTCCGCTACTCTGATGATTAGATTAGGCCCTTCGAGGCTATTATGTAAAGATGGTCATGTGACCTCATTGTAATTTTCTTATTCCGTTTTGTAAAGGATGATGTAATTTGATATCAGTTCGGTTATGTGTTCACGGCACACTGATCATGGGAACGTGAACTGTATACATAACAGGGTATTTCGGACAGCTAGTCCGGGGTCAGAGCTGGTATCAGAGCTATCCTGACTGTAGGAGACCTTAGTTAGCATGGACGTTAGTTAGGAAACAAGTACTTGGGAAAAACTATTTACGAAACAAATTCTTTCTTTAGTCGGAAGCATAGCTTCTACTCCTCTTATTTATTCAAAGCTTCTAAATTCTTATCTCTCCGCTTTATAAAAATGTTTGAAAATTCTTGCTCTATTGTCTCAACCACTTCAAACCTACATGTTGGACGATATCCCCGACTCAGACCTGGAGGCTCGAAATCAAAGATGGATCAACCCCTCGGGAAGACTCGTGTATGTCCAACACAGCTATTGAAGATTGGAGGCCGACTTAGTGTGCAGATAAAAGAATAATAAGATCATGTCTTTGGTTATCACCAAAGTCTGTTAAGGAGCTGACCTTGTTCCTCCGTGGACTTGCACTTTTTGCAGTCGTCAGGGATCAAGCCCTCAGTTTCTTGACTAGTTATTTTTAGGCCAGCCACGAGAAGATCTCTACTTCAGAAGCACCTCAACAGCTACCTCTTCGAAGACCTCATGTTTCCGGGATGTCGAGACTAGAAGTTCTACACAGCTTTCTCCTCCGCCTCAACATCAACGACTCAACACCCGGCCCCTTCACCACCAACTGCTACAAGGATCCAAGTTGAAGCTGATGCTAATGATATGAAGACGTCAACATATGCGACCAGCCCCAAACCTATAGGATGGATAGGACAAACTCAATCGCTTTGATTGAGCTACCCCGCGCATTAGGAATTTCTGGGTACTTAGAGTACCATGTCTGGTGTGATGATTGCTTGTAGTTCCCTAGTGTGCTGCCTTGAGTGTTTGCATCTGTTTGTTGTGTGCATGTATGTCTTGCTATTTAGACGTTTCCGCCCTTTTTAATTGTTTGAAATTTGTAAAACAGAAATTAAAGATGGAAATCTGCCAGTGTACTGTTTTGCTAATAAAAATAGTTTGGTAGCTCGGATTGATGTGATTCCAATTGCACTAGAACCATTATGAAATTATCTTTCAGATGCCGCTGACCTTGTATTTTTAGGATTTTTGTGCGATTTTTAATAAATAAAACTTGATCACTGTTTCTGGTTAGTATTTTGAGTCTCAAAAATTGAAAAATAAATATTTTTGAATGATTCCAATTGTGTTGATCTTGTTTTGTTTCTGTGCATCTAGGAAAAATACCAGTAGCCTCTGTTAGTGGTATTTTGTCTCTGGTTATGATTGTATGGGTGTCGCATGCAATGATAGGATTAAAGTTTGCCTCGCCGATGTATTGCTAACTGCTAGTTAGTTGGGTAGATTAACGAAAGACTCTAACTCTAAACCCGTTAGCAGTTGTTTTTCAACCGTCAGGGAAACTAACTCAGACCCCTATCTACGCCGACTACTTTCAAGGTCATCTGAAGCATCTCTACTACGCCAACAAAGCAAAAGCCAATACCTTCAAGATCAACTGAAGCATCTCCGCTTCATCAAGAAAGCAGAAGCCCCTACCTTCAAGAGTGATTGCACCTCCGCGAGAAGACATACTACCTTGGTCTAACCTTGGAGTATAATCACGCTTACCTCGAGGATATCTTCTTGAAACCACCCTCTAACCCACCATCTAACAAGCTAAGCGAACAATAGTGTCAAAGCCAAGCTACGTCACATGGTTCATCTGTTCCTCATCAAGTGAAGATTCCTGAAGATACCTCAAGAACTCGAGATTAGGTGTAGTTTACCGCTCACATCTTAACTGGTAAGCCGACCCTCAAGATTGTCTTTGACGACCTTAACTACTGCTTCATATGGATACCTACCAGGCGCTTCATCGACTTACTAACTTACCGCGCGTTATATGGTCTAGTAAACACCGTGAGTGCCTCTTGAAGTCGTGGACTACACATCGCCCATGAAGATCCTTCACCGATTACGGAAGATCGACTTCTTGAAGCCCCAGACAGAGCCACAAGGCAAAGTTGAGTTTTTCTGAAGCCCATGAAAAATCTTAGGTTCGTCTTCCACTAAAAATTGGAGCTGACCCTAAAATTTTAAACCTTTCCAAAACACCGTTGGAAACTTGGGATGCACTAACTCCCCTTGAAGCTGTGGACTGCACCTCACTACTGAAGATGCTTCAACTCAAGACGAGAGAAAGATGACTTCTTCGAAAGCGCCCGACAAGACCCGTGGCAGAAGCTTCAAGCTTTTCAGGAAACCCGCTGAACAATCTTAAGGGTGGAAGACTTTGTCTTCCACTAAGTTTAAGCTAACTCTAAATTTTTTCAAACCTGCTAAAGCACCGTTGGAGTGCATTAACTTCTCCGAAATCATGGACTCCGCTAGGATCGTCAAGAAGCTACAGATCTAACACCTACATGGAGTAGTAAACCTCTTCATGAAGACTCGCCAGCGGCAGGAATCCATCATGTCTCCCAGAAGATGAAGAAATGACCTCTCGGCAACTCTGTGTCTCTCAAAGAATGGAATCTAACTTTAGTCAACTTTGAAACCTCCCTAGTCCTACGCTTAGCAATCTCGGGACGAGATTATTTTAAGGGTGGAAGAGTCTGTAACACCCCACTTTTTGCAACCTTGTTTATTTGTCCATAATGCAAAAATTAGGGGGAACAAAAACTTTTTCTATAGACTAATTAAGATGAATTGCCTTGATCTGTTTGTTATGATGAATTGCCTTGATCTGTTGGTAGATGAATTGTCTTGATTTGCTTGTTGAGTTTTGTCTTGAGCTACCTCATAGAACAACACCCCTAGTGGTTAAACAAGCAACTCACCAAATAAAACACATGTGTGGCTTAGGAAGAATTGTTTTCCTTCTTACTACATCAAACCTCTCTCCTGATGACAACATGAGTGTGCCATCTTGATTTTTCTCTTTGTGGTACAAGATAGCTCAATCATCCTTAATTCAAAACTTGGGATCATCTACCCCTAGCTACATCCCTCTCTTATACCCACTCATCCTTGTTGGTTTTGAGGCCATGTCGACCATCTGTGTTGACAGGCTTAAAATGTCCAGACTTTGGCAGTTAATCTCTAAGCAACCCACTGTTTTTGGTAACCTCAATGCATGGATCTCATCTATGCAACACCCTCTTCAACCTCCACGTCCTGCATGTCTCAGTCAATCCTTGCAACTCATATATTCAACTTGATCTGGTATCCTATCCCATGTTCCAACACCAGATCACTTCTTCCTCTTTTACCTCTTGTTTTTGTTTTATTCAAGTTAAATCTTCACAAAACCAAGAGTGGGAATGATGGGTACATTTTGTAGCCACCACCTACCCTTGAGAACACTCCTCCCTAAATGAGTTTTCTTTCTCAAAAGCCCTATTGTTTTTCTTCCTGGTTTTAACCACAAAACCACTCCTTGTTTTATTAAACACTCTTCAAATGGTTTCTTCAAATAACAAGAGGGAATTGTGGATGGTATTTTATCATCTCATTTCCTTCAATCCAAAATACCTTTTATAAAATAGTTTTATTCTTCTCTTAATGCATGGTTATGGTGCATGTGCCATCCTTGCACCCTTTTTGATAACACATGGGAAAAATCTCTTTGGCTTTATTATGCAAGTAGACCTATTTTGTTTTAAATATCTTTGGCTTTCTTTCAAAATGTTTTCAAGGGCAAGTTCCATATAAATTTTATCCAACATTTTTATCAACTCTCATAGTGGTGGAGACACATCTCTGTAAAGTTCCATGTCTAATTAACAACATCCATTCATTCATCACATCTCACTCTTGTCTGGTTTACCATCATCACCTTGACCTCATGAATTGATGATTTATGTCACCATATTCATCCTTGTGAATACATGGCTACTTCACTCACCATGTCTCTTAGTCTTGCTCTATAATTGTCTAAACCACCATCACCATCCCATCTACCTTGACATGCACATGCATTGTTGCATGTGGTCATCACTCTCTCTTTTTCATCTTGTGTTGAGTTGTTCAAGTCTAAAATCTTGTGGAAGCCATCTCCAAGATGGCATACACATGTAACCTTGTACATCACCATCACCATCATCTTCTTGGCACAAATCCATCATGCAACAAATACCATCATGGTATATTTCACCATCACAATCTTCCTCCATCTCTAAATCTCTCACATTTCTCACTTGTACTTGGCAAGGAAGGAGCCGACCATGGAAATTCGGCCAGCCCCTCCTCTTCATTTCCTTCTCTTGCAAGCCTTGCCTCCCAACTACCCCAACAAATAAATGGGCAGCCACCCACCTTAGCCAATCAAAATGGAGGCAGCCACCATCCTCCCTCTATATAAGAGCTTGGCCGGCCACCTCCACTCCCCTTGGCTCATTTCTTTCACACTCCACTCCCTCATACCTTCCTCCCCCTTCCTCCCCACGAGCTGCTGCTCCTCCTTAGCTCCATGGCCGGCCATGGCCATGGAAGGCCACCAAGATGAAGCTCCCCTTCTCCCTCAAGCTTCCCCTCACCATGAGAGCCTCCCTCTCCATCTTCTCCCCAACCCTAGATGGTTTAATCTCCTCTTCTTCTTCCTCCATTGCTAAGATTGGATCTTGATGCAGGTGCATGTTGAGCTAAGCATGGAGAAGCTTGAGCAATCCTCAGATCTGAAGTTCTTGATCCAAGTTCGTCCAAAACCTTGCAGTAATTTCTGTAATCTTGCTGTTTCAGATTCTGGTACGAACTTGTAAAATCCACCAAATCTCGTGTGCAGATCCAAATCGAGTGATTCAAAGTTCCACAGGTAGATATTGAAAAGATCTACAACTTGGCGTTGGTCTCATCCTCAAATTCGTTACAGATTATCCCTGGTAAATAAAGTTCTGGAAACATGCAGATTCACTGTTTGTTAGATTGGGTCCGTTTTACAAAACCTTTTTGAGCAAACTCAACGGTGGGTGAAAGCTCTGTTCAGTACCTTCATTTTGGCGTTGGTTTCACTTCGATTGACCTCCTGAAACTGAAATGGTTCACAGATCAAGATCTGGTCAGATCTGACTTTGTCGAATTAAATCGGGAGCTTGGGAACGAATTTTTGAGTGAAACAAATTGGGTAAGAACCAGCTTTTCAATACCTTTCAGATGCAACTGACCTCATATTTTTCTGAATTATGTACGATTTTTGGTGAATTAAACTTGTTCTGTGTGTTCTGCAGACATGGCTGTTAGCTTTTAAATCACCAAAAATCCATATTTTAACCTAATTGAGTGATTCCAACTTTGTAGGACTGCTGGATGTTTTCTTAATCATCTCCAACAAGTTTCAAACATTTATCTGTTATGAAAATCCAGTTGTAAAGAAAATGGTAAAGACATGCAGTAACCTTGTTAATCAATTTGTGAGAGTTTCAGAAACAATTTGAACCCAAATCCAATTGTGTATGCACCTCTGTTTAAATATCTTTCAAATGCCAGTGGTCTCATATTTTTAGGATTTTTCTACGATTTATGGCTTACAGATCTTGTTTTCTGTACAGCCAGATTCAAACAAATTCCTAAATTTGTAGGTTTAATATTTTTGAGTGAATCCAATTGGGTTAGTCTTGTATTAGTACTGGCCATCTAGGAAAAATAGTGTTAGTCTCTGTTCATGCATATTTGTTACTGTTAGTAATGTATATGTGTGACATGCATTGTTGAAGCAAAACTTTTCGGTTTATTTAGAACCCTTGACCAACTCTTTTTATTAGAAATGGGCAACCTTTGTTTTATGATTGCAAAACAAAACCTCTGCAATTTAACATTAGCTCTTTTGTTTTGCTTAAGTTTTCAAATGGTGGGGCATATCATTTGCTTCCTATTCTTGTGTAGTGTTTTGTAAGCTTTATAAGATAGGGAGAATGATTGCCCGCTCTTCCAAAAATGTTTCAAATTATAATGTAAATGTTTTTGATGCCAAACTAATGCACTTGTCCTCTTTATCATGTTATCTACCAGGGGATCTTAGTTTGTGCCATGGTGATACCCGAGAGAGGCAATTGCTAAGTTATGATACTCTCATACCTTTACTAGGTAAATAAAATGGGTTCTCTTTTAGTTGCTTTGTAGTATCTATAAGTTCTTTGTATGTTAGCCCGTAGTAAGGTGGTTAGCTATTGCTTGTTGATTGTTGAATGTTGCATGCTTGTTATGATTGGTGCAATGTGATTGATTGTGTTCCTTTTATATTTTCCGACGATAGATGCGAACGATTCCGGAGAAGAAGAAGTGGATCGGACAAGGATTTTATTTATATTGTTGGTATTCTTATATTGATGGAGTTGAAGAAGTCCAGGGACAAATAAGCCAAGGCAAGCCATCTTTTGATCTCTGAATGTTGAATCACATATTGTGGTTACTTGTTGTTATTATTGTCTCTCGATCTATTTTGTGTGGTATCTACTTATGTGTTGGAGCATGCTCACCGTGAGCATGTTGAATTCTCTTTGACACCTCACCTACCATCCCCTTTAGGAAAATGGTGGTCATCATCATGATCTTGGTGTACCCTCTAAGTGTGATGGGTATGCCCACTTATCTTGTGTGTGTCGACCTATTGACACCCTTCTTGAACCCCTTGTTGATATTATGCATACTTATTTTCGAGTATGTTGAACCCCTTGTTGATCATGGCTATGCCATCCTACCTTGTTGAGTTACATGCTTACCTTAAGCATGTGACACTTCTTGTCGATTCACTCCTACAACCCTTGTGAGTGTAGTAGTAACAACATCATGATCTTGGTGTACTCTCATTTTGAGATGAGTATGCCTACCTACCTTAGGTATGTCAAATATCGTTGACCACCCTCACTTCTATTAGTGTTGGTTGGTTAACACCACAAATCTGAAAGTATTTTCCCTCTTATGTTGACAACATGCATGCTTACCCTAAGCATGTATGCCCCCTTGACCACCTATTTTATCATCTTCTTCGTGGTATGATGATCAACATCATGACCCTTGTCGAACAATCCTACCTATGTTGTTCCCATGCATGCTTATCCTAAGCATGTATGATCCCCTTGACACCTCAATTATCATCTCCTTAGTGGTATGATGGCTAGCATCGTGCCATCGATATATCTTAGCTCTTACATACAACTTTAGGTTGGGAAAACCCCGATGTTTTATGTTTTGGAAAAACTTTGAAAACTTTGGGAAGATGTTGTCTTGCCCAAGTGTTGTTCAAGAGAAAGGTCTTGATGTTTCGGAAAGTGGTATGGTTGGTTGTGGACAAACAAAGGAAGTGTGGGTAAAATGTTTTTAAAGGAGCACTGCGTATAAGTGTACGCCAGCCCAACTTTTATTGCGCAACCACTCTACCCCAACGTGGGAACGGGGCTTAGCCCTAGTTTGTTGAAGCTGGCATGAGACACCTTCACAACTCTCTAGGAGGGTCACGATGACCTCTGACGCCGGGTTGCGCTCTGAAGGAGGCAATACACTGTAGTTGTCTATAGCCGGACGATTACTGAGGGTCTTCTGTCGTGGCGCCGGAGATACGCTCAAAAGGAGGTATGCTGCCGGGGTGCCGGGAAGGGGTAAGCCCGCAGGGAAGGACTCATGTCAGTGGAGATAAGCGAAAGGTTATGTTCGGGTATCCGTCGTGGCATACGTTGTTATGCGGGGATGATGCCCACACGATAGGTATCCGGATAGTTGTGGGGAAAGTGTGCAAACTCTGCAGAGTAAAATCTATTCGAATAGCCGCGTCCGCGGTCATGGACGGGTTGCAAAGGCCTACCTTAACCTGGGCTAGTTTTGTTTTAGAAAGGCTTTACAAAGAAAAAGAGAAAGTTGTTTTCGGAGTACCGGAAGGGTACGGGAAAGTGGTTGACCATGTGAAGATGGTCGGAAAGGAAATAAAAAGGGCTACTCCCATCCTAGTGTTTTATGTTGAAGAACTCTTTTGAAGTATCTTCTTTAACATAGAGATGTCATAGGTTCTTTTGAAGTATCTTCTTCAATAAAGATATAGAGATGTCATAGAAATGTCTTATCACCCTCTTAGTGTCCCCTTCAACTGTGATGTGGGATGCTATATCCACAAGAGAAACTGATTCTCTTTCACATGCTATATCCACAAGAGAAACTGATTCTCTTTCACATGCTATATCCACAAGAGAAACTATTCTTCCTCTCTTGTCTCTTTTAGTTAGCATTGTTAGCACCTTTCTTGATGGTTTGCGAGTACAATTCCAATGTACTCACGGCTTTGTCCCTGGCTATTTACTTGGCCAGACTTGGAGGAACACGACGGATGAAGAAGGAGTTGGCGACGTCTATGCGAGCTAGGAACGTCTTCCCAGTCAGTTGCCTGTAGGGTTAAGGCAGATGACTTGGGCTCTGCGCTGCTGAAGTGATTCCGCTACTCTGATGATTAGATTAGGCCCTTCGAGGCTATTATGTAAAGATGGTCATGTGACCTCATTGTAATTTTCTTATTCCGTTTTGTAAAGGATGATGTAATTTGATATCAGTTCGGTTATGTGTTCACGGCACACTGATCATGGGAACGTGAACTGTATACATAACAGGGTACTTGCCTGAAAAAAATAGCGCGCTAACGATATGAAGTTTTAGGGCGATATAGCATGCTGTTTCGCAAATAGCGCCACAGCGAGCAAAATTACTAAGCGTGGACCCTCTAGATATGCTATAGCGTGCTATTAGCTTCATTGAGGCCCTGGTTTGACAAAGCAGCCTGAGTACGTATCTAAAAAAAATATCAGCCTGAGGACGCATGCTTGTAAAAAAGAGAGAGCAGACTACAATTACTTCAGTCCCGAACCCTCTCTCTCCCACCCATACTCCCACCCACTTCTCCTCTTTTACACTAATGACTGCCATGAACGGCTCGCCTCCTCCTTCCACCGGCAGCTGCTTCGCCGACACAGATGAACATCACCGATATTTCCTGAACTCAGCCGATTTGATCCACCGCATCCTCCAGCAGCTTGATGGACGTCCAGTCTCTTCTATCCAGATCGTGACTAGAGAAGGATCTACGAGTACATCCGTTTCTTACCCTTTGGCAGCGTCGGTTCCATCTCTCGCGGTACTTTCTTCTCCGCTGGAAGCACCATCTGGCTCGGCACTGATTTCCCTGGCGGCGGCACCAGCTTCTCCGGCTGCGCCGACCCCAACCCCCGCGGCACGGTCTTCTCCGGTGGCGGCACCACCAAAAGATGCTGTAAGTTGTCCTGAACTCACTAGGATGCAGGTGTAAGTAGTCAATGATAGTTGGGATCTTAAACAAGTTCTTTTTTCTTTAAAATTTAATGACGGGAAACCGTAGTATTCTTCTGCAAATTTTTTTTAATGACGGGAAACAGTAGATGTTAAGTACTAGTTCTGGCAAAAAAAGATGTTTAGTAATATTATCCATCACAGAGCAGGGTTTCGCAGTCTGAACATACAAATATATGCTCCATGTTACCTGTTTCAGAAAGTCTGAAAGCTTGCTCAGTACCTGTAAAATCAAATTGTCTTGCTGCTGCTAGATTTTGTGCAAACTAATTAAAGAGATAGCTAGATGCATTTTCTCCATGTATGCTACGTTCTGATTTATATGCTGTTGATTGATATATACCGTGCTTAACTAGATGCAGAAGCAAACTCGCTCCAACGTCAATGAGCAACTACGTCTTAGGACTGTCGATTGTACATGTCCTCTGCACCGCCCCGAGTTCAGAATTCAAAGAAATTCACTAGCCAAAAAGCCAAAGGTGACGGGCAGGCGTGATGCAGCAATTCAACGTTGTATATTAAAAGGGCGAGGGAAAGGCCGCCCTAAACGGGTTGGTCACTCGGCGGACCCTCCTCAGCCCTCGCGCTTCTATGTGCAACTGGACGGCAACGATGACATGTATATGTTGGTCATCCCCAGAGAATTCAAGCAATGTCTGAAAGGGATTCTTCCCAGGCCTATCAAGCTCAAGACCAGCGTAGGCTGCGCCTGGTATGTGCACATCGATGAGTACCAGGGTGAACTGGTCTTGAAGGATGGTTGGTTCGGGTTTGCAGAGGCGCATGAACTGCAGCTTGATGACCTTCTCGTCTTCGAGGTGAAAGACACTTCCTTGATGAATGTGTTGATCTACGACAGTAACACCTCCACCCAGAGGATAATCTTTTGTGCTGATCACCCTTAGTTGCATGCATGATCTGCAGTGTTTTTAGGAAGAGGGGATCAGAATAACCTCAATATTTTATTGAATTAACTAGATGCTGCTTTTGGACCTGGGTTACTCCCCTGCTGATGTTCAAGCTGAACTTGGTTTTTGTATTAAGCTGAACTGGGGATCAGATACACTGTGATGAGACTTTGTTAATTAGCTAATATAGTATATGTTAGACTTGTTTTATTTTATTTTAATTTACTGTGATATGCTGCGGTAGTTTCAATGTGCGGTCTGATGATTTGTATTATATGTAGGTACACGGAGCTCAATATTTTGAAATATTCATAGATTTGTAAGTGTAAATGTGATATATCCCAGATGTAGTCAATGCTATCTTGTACGAACTTGTAAAATCTCAGGGAAAAATACATTTTATTTTAGAAAGTGTAAAAGTGACCAATTTTTTGATCTGATTGTAGCAAACACAAGTGCAGATGGTCAAACCCCAAAAACTTCTCATATTCATTGTTACATGGTCGAGATATAAAGGTATTTCACGCACTGGTTTAATACTCAACTGCTTACATCCATGTTTGTTTGCAGTTTTTTTTGGACACCTCTTAATGCTCCCTCCGATCCATATTTTTTTTAGATACACAGTACAAACACAGACGCTCTCATATAGATGTATCTAGACACATATTAGTTGTAGAGACGTCCATTTTATCATCATGTAATGAGGATCAGATGGAGTATCGTTTTCATTTTACCAAAAGAAATGGATATATTACTGTATAGTACTGAGCTCTGAGCTCAGTAGCCTGAAGCCCTGAGCTCTGAATGCAATTTCTGTGTGCACACTGAACGGATCATAACCCACACGACATGTCTCACTGGTCTGTAGGTCCGGACCCCACCAGATACTGATAAAGCCCAGTGACCCGCCGGGTGAAGTTTTGTGTGTGGATTCCTGCGTACCTGGCTTCGTTCCTCCTAGACACGCGCATTTTTTTTGACCGGGGGACACGCGCATTTATTCCCTTGCTGATTGCTGATGTATCATTCTCAGTTTCTCACAGCCCCCTCATGTTCAGAACTTCAGATCTCCCCAGATCCCTCGCCGTCCATCTCCCCTGAGTCCTCTCTCTACACCACCGGCGTCCACCACCGCTCGGACTACGCGGCTTGGACTCCGTCCTCTACGGATGCGGCGACGTCGCATCTAAAAACTCCACTAAGGCGGCGCGGCATCCCCGATTCTCTCGGTCCATGGCTGCAATGGCGGTATGTTTCCCCCGAATCACTAGCGTTGCCGGTCACATCTTTATTATATCTAAGCTGTATTGCCGGTTGCTTAGCATTGTTTGATATACAGTACTTCTCTCAGCCAGTGTATATATTAATCCTCTGGTAAAGACTCGGGTTACACATGCACCCATGCTAGCTATGTTGGGACTGGATCTAATGTGTGCAGTAATAATCGTTCAAATATGCTATTGGTCAATCCACGGCCGATGATCACATATGAGGACACCGAGCATGCATGTCTGGCTTGTGGACTCTTTAGGCCGACGCTGATTTTTTTTTGTTTGCTTGGTCAATCTGTACTGGCGGATGATGAACTGCAGATGCATTATTCTGATGCTAGACATAGCCAGCAAGCATGCATGGCTCATGCTAGCTTGATTTCTATTCTCATAGCTACTATTTATATCGATTTGGCTTCTGCGATACAATGATACACTATGCTGAATAATTTGATGATACAAGGTTGTACATATCAGCCTAGCTAGATTCAGAAGCTTATTGTTCAGACTGTGTGTTTGATAAGAACAATGATCCGCTGAGTTTGCTAGGTGCCTTTTATTATGCATTTGCTTGGAATTACGGTCAGAAGCTAGAGGCATTATCTAATTGAGGCCTCTTTTTTGCAGTGTTCAAACAAGAAGCTCAAGCTTGGAGAGAGCTTATCATGGAAGGAGACATCTGTAGAGCCAGCCCCAGTGTGCAAGGTGTTTGGGCGCATCGATGAGGAGAATACCCCTGACAGCTTCTGCAAGGTACTATGTACATCGGAGTTAGAGGTGATTTCCATCCCCAGTCGTGTTCTACCCTGGTTTTACGGTGGGTGTCCAGAGTCCATCAACCTGAAGATGTCCACTGCATGCACCTGGATTGTGGACCTGAAGCAACAAGATGGCAATGTTTTAATGGACAAAGGATGGCCAGAGTTTGTCAAAGCACATGACTTGAAGGTAGGATACCTCCTGACCTTCAAGAAGCTTGACACCAAATCATTGCAGGTGCTCATATTTGGTTACAATTGCTGTGAGAAGGTTATATGGTGTTCAGGTTATCACCCATCGCTGGGGCAACAATATCAATCACAGCTGTATTAAGTTGTCTTACAAATGTTCTTTAGAGAGAGCTGGTCTATAATAGTATACTGCTCTCTTTAATGATGCATTGTGGTGAACATGATGGTACCATTACTGGATTGTGGTCACATGTGAGGGGGGATGTTGAAATGTATAATTGGATTGCCTAGCCCTTTCCATTAGTTCGGACTTTTGGTTGCGTTGGCTAGTGCATGAAGCTTGACAAACCTTATTTATGTGTACAGCTCTCTAGTTGTACTATTAATTATTATGTGCTTATGTTGGCTGGATTGTGATGAACATGAGATGTTTTGTTGTTTACGTAAAGAAAAAAACGTGATGTTTTTTTGAATCCTGCGCTGGATATGTTTTGCACAAACTAGTGAAGTGACCGCTGACAAAACATATTATGCGCAAATAGGCAACCCTCAGCAACGATCATGGGTTCAAGTGTCCAGGATCCAGTGCCTTGACATAAGCAAGGCACAGATGAACAGTACGGTGACTTGTAGATTTGGCCGTTGGATTGAAAATAGATAGCTAAGATCAAAGTACTGTAGCATGTAGCATATGTACTGTTCATGGTTCTAAAGCACATGCACTGTGGACGACGTACTGTAGCACATGTCCTGTACATTGGTTGGTACTGTAGCAGTTACTAGTTAATAGTCATCTGTCTAATTATTTTTTATCCAACGGTTGAAAGGGAGGGGCAAGGCATGGTACGGAGTACTATTTATGTGTGCCTCGCCTTCATCAAGGCACTCGATCTCATTCCGGGTTCAAGTATTACCCCATGTAGCACCACTTTTTTTTTGGGTTAGCCAGACAACCTTCCCAATAAAAAAAGTACTACCTTCCCTGCATGGGCCAATTGTTTGTACTTTTGGGCTGCCGCCGGCCATGTACATGGTGATTGCTGTCAGCCTGCTTACTTCGCTGATAACATTCCAAAAACACTTAATGGGCCTCCGACTCATGCCATTGGGGCCCTTCCTAATTTAAACACGGATATCCTATGATTGGCCCTCTAGAAACCGAGATTCTACATATAAAGTTATTTTTATTTCGTATCAATTATGATTATGATTCTTTTTAAATGCGCATAGCCAGTATGCGCATCTACATGGGCTCTATATTTTGATATATTCATATAGTCGATTTCAAAATTGTCATTAATTATATAAAGTTCCAAGATTTATTCTATTAGTGTGCAAGATCTTAGAGTGTATTTGTAGTTTTAAAAAAATGACAAACCTCTTCATCAGATTGTTGTTAACAAGTGCAGTGTTGTGAACCCAAAATATATTACATACTCCCTCGTAGATCAAATTTGATCTAATTAAGTTGAACTAAAACCCGGATCAACAATTAGTATGGATTAGATGCATGGAGTACGAAAAACAAATGAATAGGCAATATTTCAGTTTTTCCTTCAGTTGAGAATGCTAGAGCAGGACCCATTTGCCAGTAGCGTCCCTCAACATTTGAAGGTAAAAACAAACAGAAGGGATCGAAAAAAAAGCATCCTACATATCTCGGCTTAAAATATATCGAGAATTCACATATTTCTTGTACATAGAGGCTGACATCGGGGACCCATTGGCCAGCAGTGGAAAAAAATCAAAGAGAGGAAACAATTATCGTACAGAGAAGCTGACATGTGGGACGCATTTTGCAGCAGCGTCCTCAACTTTAACAAAGGCGGCAGGGGATCGAAAGAAAAAGCAAAGTTGCCAGAAATCAGCGGTCAAAAATAAATCCAAGAAACGAAATGTTTATTGTTCCTAGAGGCTGACATATGGGACCCACGAGCGAGCAGCGTCCTCAACGTTTCAAAGGCGGCAGGGGATCGAAAAAAAGGCAAGTGACCATATATCAGGTGCCAAAAATAATCCAAGGAAAGAAATTTATTGTACATAGAGGATGACATATGGGTCCCGTTTTGCAGGAGCCGTCTCACCGTTTCCAAGGCGGCACGGGATCGAAAAAAAAGAAAGGAAAGGTTTATCGTTCAGAGAGGCTGAGATGTGGGACCCATGGGCCAGCAGCGTCCTCTTAGTTTCAAAGGCGGCAGGGGATAAAAAAAGGCAAATAGCCAGTAATTAGGGTAAAAAAAATCAAACAAAGGAAACTTTGACTGTTCATAGAGGCTGACATGTGGGACCCATGAGCCAGCAGCGTCCTCAACGTTTCAGAGGCGGCATGAGATCGAAAGAAAAAGGCAAATAGCCAGAAATTATGTGTCAATAATAAATCAAACAAAGGAAAGGTTTATTGTTCATAGAGGCTGACATGTGGGACCTCTGAGCCAGCAGCGTCCTCAACGTTTTAATGGCGGCACGAGATCGAACGATAAAATAAGCCAAAAATCATTTGGTAAACAAAATCCAAGAAAAGAAACATTTACCGTTCGAGAGGATGACATGCGGGACCCATGAGGCAGCAGCATCCTCAACGATTCCAAGGCGCAGGGGATCAAAAGAAAAAAAAGGAAATATCCAGAAATTAATTAGGGGTTCAAAATAAATCCATCAAAAGAAACTTTTATTGTTCATAGAGGATGACATGTGGGACCGACGTGCCAACAGCATCCTCATCGTTTCAAAGGGGGCAGGAGATCAAAAGAAAAAGGCAAATAGCCAGACATTAGGGGTCAAAAATAACTCCAAAAAAGGAAACTTTTATTGTTCGTAGAGGATGACATGCGGGACCCATGATTCAGCAGCTTACTCAACGTTTCAAAGGCGGCATGAGATCGAAAGAAAAACGCAAGTGACAAAATATCAGGAGCTAAAGATAATCCAAGAAAAAAGAAACTTTATTGTACATAGAGGATGACATGCGGGTCCCATTTAGCGGCAGTCTCAACGTTTCAAATGCGGCTTGAGATCAAAAGAAAAGAAAATAGCCAGAAATTAGGGGGTAAAAAAACTCCAAGAAAGGAAAGCTTTATCGTTCATACGCTGACATGTGGGACCTATGAGCCACACTTACTCGGTTTCAAGGCGGCATGAGGATCAAAAGAAAAAGGAAATAGCCAAAAATCAGATGGTGAAAAAAATCCAAGAAAAGAAACTTTATTGTACATAGAGGATGACATGCGTGTCCCATGAGCCAGCAGGTTCCTCAACGTTTCAAACGTGGCATGAGATCGAAAAAAGGAAAGTGACCAAATATCAAGAGCCAAAAATAATCCAAGAAAAGAAACTTTATTGTCCATAGAGGATGACATGCGGGTCCCATGAGCCCAGGTTCCTCAACGTTTCAAACGTGGCATGAGATCGAAAGAAAAAGGAAAGTGACCAAATATCAAGAGCCAAAAATAATCCAAGAAAAGAAACTTTATGTTACATAGAGGATGACATGTGGGTCCCATTTTGCGCAGCGGTCTCAACGTTTCCAAGGCGGCACGGGACCAAAAGAAAAATGAAGTAGCCAGAAATCAGGGGGTGAAAAAAATCCAAGAAAAGAAAGATTTCAATTGGGCTGTCTGGACATCTGGGCCTTCGAACTATCCTGCTGGGCCTTTTGTCTCGTACAATTTCAGCCCACTCCAAAACAGGAAAGTTCGGATTTTCTAAAAAACATGAAAGTCCTATGCATCGCAAAAACAAAAAACAAGGACACTCAACATATAAGTTTGTTTATGTAAAAATAAAGATTTAATTTATCCGTTTGCAATAGCTCAGAGCGAAATAATCAAGATATCACATGTTTCTTGTACGGGGAGGCTGACATCGGGGACCCATGAGCGGCGTCGTCCAACGTTTCAAAGGCGGCGGGGATCGAAAATAAAATAAAAAACCAAAAGTCAGTTGGTAACAAAATCCAAGAAAAGAAAACATTTATCATTCGAGAGGATGACATGCGGGACCCATGAGGCAGTGCATTCTCAACGTTTCCAAGCGGTAGGGGATCAAAAGAAAAATAAGGAAATAGCAGAAATTATTTAGGGGTCAAAAATAAATCCACCAAAGGAAACTTTTATTGTTCATAGAGGATGACATGTGGGACCGAGCCAACAGCGTCCTCATCGTTTCAACGGGGGCAGGGGATCAAAAGAAAAAGGCAAATAGCCAGAAATTAGGGGTAAAAAATAACTCCAATAAAGGAAACTTTTATTGTTCGTAGAGGATGACATGCGGGACCCATGAGCCAGCAGCTTACTCAACGTTTCAAAGGCGGCATGAGATCGAAAGAAAAAGGCAAGTGACCAAATATCAGGAGCCAAAAATAATCCAAGATTTATTGTACATAGAGGATGACATGTGGGTCCCATTTTGCAGCAGCGGTCTCAATGTTTGTAATGCGGCTTGAGATCAAAAGAAAAAGAAAGTAGCTAGTAATTAGGGGGTGAAAAAAATCCAAGAAAAGAAACTTGATGGACATAGAGGATGACATGCGGGTCCCTTGAACCAACAGCTTACTCAACGTTTCAAACGTGGCATGAGATCGAAAGAAAAAGGCAAGTGACCAAATATGAGGTGCCAAAAAAACTCCAAGAAAAGAAAGTTGATTGCTCATAGAGGATGACATGCGGGTCCCATTTAGCGCAGCGGTCTCCCGTTTGAGAGGCGGCGGGGATCGAAAGAAAAAGTCAAGTGACCAAATATGAGGTGCCAAAAATAATCCAAAAAAGAAAGTTTTATAGTACATAGAGGATGACATGCGGGTCCCATGGGTGACTTACCATACGTTTCAAGGCGGGGGATCAAAAGAAAAAGGAAATAGCCAAAAATCGAGGGTGAAAAAATAAAGAAAATAAACTTTTATAGTACATAGAGGATGACATGCGGGTCCCCATGAGCCAGCAGGTTCCTCAATGTTTCAAACTTGGCATGAGATCGAAAGAAAAGGCAAGTGACCAAATATGAGGAGCAAAAATAATTCAAGAAAAGAAAGTTTTATAGTACATAGAGGATGACATGCGGGTCCCATTTAGCAGCAGCTATCAGCGTTTGAGAGGCGGCAGGGGATCAAAAGAAAAAGAAATTGCCAAAAATCAGATGGTGAAAAAAAACAAGAAAATGAACTTTTATAGTACATAGAGGATGACATGCGGGTCCCATGAGCAGCAGGTTCCTCAACGTTTCAAACGTGGCATGAGATCGAAAGAAAAAGGCAAGTGAAAAAATATCAGGAGCCAAAAATAATTCAAGAAAAGAAAGTTTTATAGTACATAGAGGATGACATGCGGGTCCCATTTAGCAGCGGTATCAACATTTGAGAGGCGGGGATCGAAAGAAAAAGTCAAGTGACCAAATATGAGGTGCCAAAAAATCCAAGAAAAGAAAGTTTTATAGTACATAGAGGATGACATGCGGGTCCCATTTAGCAGCAGTATTTGAGAGAGGCGGGGGATCGAAAGAAAAAGGCAAGTGAAAAAATATGAGCAAAAATAATTCAAGAAAGAAAGTTTTATAGTACATAGAGGATGACATGCGGGTCCCATTTAGCGGTATCAACGTTTGAGAGGCAAAGGGGATCGAAAGAAAAGTCAAGTGACCAAATATGAGGTGCCAAAAATCCAAGAAAAGAAAGTTTTATAGTACATAGAGGATGACATGCGGGTCCCATTTAGCACAGCGGTATCACGTTTGAGAGGCGGGATCGAAAGAAAAAGTCAAGTGACCAAATATGAGGTGCCAAAAAAATCCAAGAAAAGAAAGTTTTATAGTACATAGAGGATGACATGCGGGTCCCATTTAGCAGCGGTATCAACGTTTGAGAGGCGGTGATCGAAAGAAAAAGGCAAGTGAAAAAATATGAGGAGCAAAAATAATTCAAGAAAAGAAAGTTTTATAGTACATAGAGGATGACATGCGGGTCCCATTTAGCAGCAGCGGTATCACCGTTTGAGGGGATCGAAAGAAAAAGGTAAGTGACCAAATATGAGGTGCCAAAAATAATTCAAGAAAAGAAAGTTTTATAGTACATAGAGGATGACATGCGGGTCCAGGTTAGCAGCAGCGGTATCACCGTTTGAGAGGCGGAGGATCGAAAGAAAAAGGCAAGTGACCAAATTTGAGGTGCCAAAAATAATCCAGAAAAGAAAGTTTTATAGTACATAGAGGATGACATGCGGGTCCCGATTAGCAGCGGTATCCCGTTTGAGAGGCAGGGGATCGAAGAAGAAAGGCAAGTGACCAAATTTGAGGTGCCAAAAAAAACTCCAAGAAAAGAAAGTTGATTGCACATAGAGGATGACATGCGGGTCCCATTTAGCGGTCTCAACGTTTCCAAGGCGGCAAGGGATCAAAAGAAAAAGGAAGTAGCCAGAAATAGGGGGTCAAAAAAATCCAAGAATAGAAAGAATTTTGGTTCATAGAGGATGACATGCGGGACCCATGATCCGCATCGTAAACGGCTCGATCGGAGAACGTTGAACGAGATGGCGCGATGTAGAAAAAACAATGCCGAGAGGCTGCCATCTGGGCCCTACATCCCTCGGCGGTGCGGATTTGCGTTGACTCGGCCGGCGAACCCGAGATTTCGAGATGCACCACGTCCGGGCCACCATACGCCACGTTTTGGCCGCTTTCGTCGGGCTAGGTGGCCTCAAAAACGAGAAAAAGTTTTGACATGCACCACGGAGGGACCAAAATCGTCGGCCATGGTACACCAGCAACCACGGCGCGACTTCAACTTCGTCGGCCATGGCAACTTTTCTTGTAGTGTGCAATGTCCAAGTGTTAATAATGATTGTGTCTCTGAATATGTGAATTTTTTATTATGCACTAACCCTCTAATGAGTTTGCTTGAAGTTTGGTGTGGAGGAAGTTTTCAAGGGTCAAGAGAAGAGGATGATATACTATGATCAAGAAGAGTGAAAGGTCAAAGCTTGGGGATGCCCGGTGGTTCATCCCTGCATATTTTAATAAGACTCAAGCATCTAAGCTTGGGGATGCCCAAGGCATCCCCTTCTTCATCGACAACATTATCAGGTCACTTCTAGTGAAACTATATTTTTATTCCATCACATCTTATGTTCTTTACTTGGAGCGTCGGTTTGCTTTTATTTTCGTTTTGTTTGAATAAAGTTGGATCCCACCATTCTTATATTGGAGATATTACGCTCCGCTTTTTCATATGGAACACTTGTGTTCTTAATTGTGCTTTAATGTTCATGGCGAAGGCTGAAATTGCTTCGTTAAATTGCTATTTGGTTGGAATCAGAAAATGCTGCATATGGTTTGGAATAACTTGGCAATTGTTTGAGCTCTCATAGATCATGTTTAAGCTCTTGCATCATGTAGTTTAATCTATTAATGAAGAACTACCGTAGAGCTTGTTTAATTTGGTTTGCATGATTGGTCTCTCTAAGTCTAGATATTTTCTGGGTAAAGTGTTTGAACAACAAGGAAGACAGTGTAGAGACTTATAATGCTTGCAATATGTTCTTGTGTAAGTTTTGTTGTACCTGTTCATACTTGTGTTTGCTTCAAACAACCTTGCTAGCCCAAACCTTGTACTGAGAGGAAATGCTTCTCGTGCATCCAAACACCTTGAGCCAAAACCCATGCCATTTGTGTCCACCATATCTACCTACTATGTGGTATTTATCTGCCATTCCAAAGTAAATTACTTGAGTGCTACCTTTAAAAATTCATTCCTTTATCTTTGCAATATATAGCTCATGGGACAAATAGCTTAAAAACTATTGTGATGATGAATATGTAGTTATGTGTTTTAATTCTTATAAGTTGCTTGTTGAGCGGTAACCATGTTTCTGGGGACGCCATCAACTTTACCTTTGTTGGATATCATGTGAGATGCTATGCATGTTCGTCTTGTCTGAAGTAAGTGCGATTTCATGATCAAATGGTTTGAGTATGCATATGTTAGAGAAGAACATTGGGCAGCCAACTAAAGCCATGTATCATGGTGGAAGTTTCAGTTTGGACATACAACCTCAATCTCTTATGAGAATATTAACTGTTGTTGAATGCTTAAGCATTAAAAGAGGAGTCCATTATCTGTTGTCTATGTTGTCCCGGTATGGATGTCTAAGTTGAGAATAATCAAAAGCGAGAAATCCAATGCGTGCTTTCTCCTTAGACACTTGTACAGGCGGCATAGAGGTACCCCTTTGTGACACTTGGTTGAAACATATGTTATGCGATGATAATCCGTGTTTTCCGAGCTAAGTAGGACAAGGTGCGAGCACTATTAGTACTCTATGCATGAGACTTGCAACTTGTAGGAAGTATTATGCATAGCACATATGAATTATTACTACCGTTGATAAAAATGTTTCTATGTTTTCAAAACAAAAGCTCTAGCATAAAAATAGTAATCCATGCTTCCCTCTGCGAAGGCCAATCTTTTACTTTATATTGAGTCAGTTTACCCATTTCTTTCTATCTTAGAAGCAAACACTTGTGTTAACTGTGTGCATTCATTCTTACATGTTTACTTATTGCACCTGTTATATTACTCTATGTTGACAAATATCCATGAGATATACATGTTACAAGTTGAAAGCAATTGCTGAAACTTAATCATCCTTTGTGTTGCTTCAATGCATTCTACTTAGAATTTATTGCTTATGAGTTAGCTCTTATGCAACTCTTATTGATACTTGTCTTGAAAGTACTATTCATGAATTTTTGCTATATGATTCATTTGTTTAGTCATTATCTTTGTTAGCAATCTTTTGTTCAGATCACTCCATTCATCTCATATGCTTTACAATAATGTTGATCAAAATTATGTTGGTAGCATGTCACTTCAGAAATTATTTGTGTTATCGTTTACCTACTCGAGGGCGAGTAGGAACTAAGCTTGGGGATGCTTGATACGTCTCAAACGTATCTATAATTTCTTATGTTCCATGCTACTTTTATGACAATACTTGAATGTTTTATACATACTTTACAGCATTATTATACATTTTTCAAGATGCCGAAGTGCCAGTTGCTGTTTTCTGCTGTTTTTGGTTTCAGAAATCCTAGTAAGGAAATTTTCTCGGAATTGGACGAAATCAACACCTAGGGTCCTATTTTTACACGAAGCTTAAGACCGAGGGGAAAGGAAGTGGGGCCACGAGGCGGCGGACAACGGGCGGCGCGGCGGGCCTGGCGCGCCGGCACGTGGTGCAGGCCCCTCGCGTCGCCCCACGACCTACCCTTCCTACAAATGCCATTCGCGAAACCCCCTGTATGAGAGCCACGATACGGAAAACCTTCCCGGAGAGACGCCGTCGTCGCAATCCCATCTCGGGGGATTCGGGGATGCCTCCTGCCAGGAGGGAATCATCACCGGAGGGCTCTACATCATCATGCCCGCCTCCGGATTGATGCGTGAGTAGTTCATCCTTAGACTATGGGTCCATAGCAGTAGCTAGATGGTTGTCTTCTCCGCTTGTGCTATCATTGTTTAGATCTTGTGAGCTGCCTAACATGATCAAGATCATCTATTTGTAATGCTACATGTTGTGTTTGGCGGGATCCGATGAATATAGAATATTATGTCAAGTTGATTATCAATCTATCATATATGTGTTGTTTATGTTCTTGCATGCTCTCCGTTGCTAGTAGAGGCTCTGGCCAAGTTGATACTTGTAACTCCAAGAGGGAGTAATTATGCTCGATAGTGGGTTCATGCCTCCATTTAATCTGGGACAGTGACAGAAAGTTCTAAGGTTGTGGATGTGATGTTGCTACTAGGGATAAAACATTGATGCTTTGTCTAAGGATATTTATGTTGATTACATTACGCACCATACTTAATGCAATTATCTGTTGTTTACAACTTAATACTAGAAGGGGTTCGGATGATAAACTGAAGGTGGATTATTTAGACATAGATGCATGCTGGATAGCAGTCTATGTACTTTGTCGTTGATTAAATCACATAGTAATCATCGTTGGTATGTATTGAATCTTTATTTGTCAATTGCCCGCCTGTAATTTGTTCACACAGCATGTTAGTTATCTTATTGGAGAGACACCTCTAGTGAACTGTGGACCCGGTCCATTCTTTTACATCTGAATACATTCTCTTTCTTTCTTACTGTTCTTTGCAAACAAACACCATCTTCCACTCGATACGCTTAATCCTTTGTTTTCAGCAAGCGATTGAGATTGACAACCTCACTGTTACGTTGGGGCAAAGTACTTTGATTGTGTTGTGCGGGTTCCACGTTGGCGCCGGTTTCACGGTGTTGCGCCGCACTACATTCTCCACCAACAACCTTCACGTGCTTCTTGGCTCCCTCTTGGTTCGATAACTTGGTTTCATCGAGGAAACTTGCTTCTACGCATCATACTTTTCACTTGGGGTTCCCAACGGACGTGTGCATCTACGTGTATCAAGGTGTAGCCAATGGTGAAATCTACAAAATTGCAAAATCTTAATGTGATATTTTAAATTCTGGGCTACAAATATGACTAAATCTGATAAGTTTTATAGTTTTGAAATGTTCACTATTCACTATACTTAGATTCACACATTTGTCATTTTGTGTAGCCTAAAATGCAAAGAATTTCACATTAAGAATTTGCAAGTTCATAGATTTCATTATTGGCTAAATCAAAATTTTTTCAATTTTTTAAAAATCTAAAAAATATAATTTTTGAAATTTTAAAAATAAAGAACTACATGTAGCTCGGCCTCAGTTTGTCCACTCTCAATAAAAATAAAGTATTACTATTTTCTTTTTTGCAGGTAAGATAAGTCTGCTGCTATGTACCTCGACAAAGCATTATTCATTCTTCTTGCCCCCCCCCCCTCATCCTTGTTGTTATCTAGATGAAAAATAATCATAACTTTAGGCTCTTGGCGTCCCATAAAAATGGCAAGGGCACCATAAACTCTTGATTTATCGAGTTTTTTTATAGAAATTCTTGTTTTCTGTTGGTAATTGAGATTTACGAATGTCGACATAGATGTGCGAAATAGATTTTGGAAACCTTTTCACATTTTAAAATGCAGTTCTTTCGATAAAGAGAGCATGCACCTGGAAATCAAAAGTGAATTTCCGCACTCCATCCGCCCTAAATACAAGTCGCGGATCTACTTTGTACTTTCACATTTTCTTACACAAAGTACGCCCTAGTTAACTGTTTTTACATATCTAATCCTATTTAATCAAGAAGTTCTTGATACATAAATGCATGATCCTTGGCTAGTCCAGAAATGCCACATTCACGAACAAAAAGGATTCATGATTACCTGCAAAGAATTGGAAGGAATAATCATTAGCACACCAAATGGTCTAGATACCTTCAATCCTACGAAATCATGACATATTTCCAAGTCTAACAATGGTGGAGGCTTGGCATCTCTCAGCAGCGCTTAGAGCATCTCCAAGCGTCCCCAAAACGTCCCCCAAACCGCCGCACGATCGAGCGTTTGGGGGACGTGTTTGTTCGTGCCGCGTTTAGGGGCGTCGCTCCCCAACCGCGTCCCCAAACGCCCCAATCAGAAATTCAAATAGATGCATTCAAAAGAGATCGTTCCCGCCGATTCGTCGCGATCAGAGTAGCGGCGATCGATCAAAGTACTGGGCGCGCGATCATATTACAGACCGGTGGTGCATGCAAATTAGAAGAAGGGGAAGGGGTTGGGCGACGGCGTCGTATCCTGAGTCGACGCAGGCCCGTCGAGCACGATGACCTCGTCGCGATCTGCTGCATGCTGCTGTGCACGCGTGCGACGCAGGTGTAGCAGTAGAAGACGCGTCAGCCTGCTCTTGCTGCGCTGCCGCTGCCGCCGATGCCGATGCCGCTGCCAGGGCCGCCGCGTCCGCCGCCGCCATTTTGGCTTCGATGTCGTCGAGGATCTGGCCTTTGAAGAAGTTGTGCGCCGCTCGCGTCCGGGGAGACATTCCCTCTGTCGACGTTCTCAGCAGGGACATGTCGTCCCTGCGTTTCTTGAGCTCCAGCTTCTCCTCTTGCCTCTTGAGCAGCTCGGCCCACCTTTGGTCGGCCTTCTTGTCGCGGGAGATAAAGGTCGAGGAGACGTCGGCGAGGCATTTCGTGATCGACGCCTGCGTCTTCTCAGACGACGCAGCGTCGGCCAAGGCGGCCTTGGCAGCCTTGTTGCCAGTAGGACGCCCTGTCGAAGTTGCCAGCGGCGCGTCCAGATCAATGGCGTCCTTCCCCTTGGACAGCGACAAGCGCGTCAACCGCCATTTCTCATTCATTTTGAGCTTGGCATAGCAATGCATGAGCACGAAAGACTTGTGACCTTCCGAGTTCTTCGAGTACAAATCCATGGCCTTATCAAACTAACCAAAGGAAGCAGAGTCATTTCATCGAACACAATGTGGGCGCTACGGATTATGGAAGAAAGAGTCGTACCAGTTGGGCGACGTCGGCGCCGCTGTCGCCTCTGGTCTCTAAGTCGTGATGGTACCCATGGAAGGAGTTCACCGACGCCTGGATGATGGCCCATCGCGTCGACATTGCCTTTTGGCTCCTCTTCATTGTCACTTTGTTGTAGTCGCTGTTGATGAGCTTGCGCTCATCGAACTCGGCCTTGATCCTCGCCCAATACTTCCCGCCTTTTTGGTTGGCGCCGATGATGGAGTCATGGCTCACCGTCGCCCACGACTCGCACAGACAAAGATCTTCCAGAGGCGTCCACTTCGGGCCTCGTGTGCCCGACGCCTTCTTCTTCTTCTTCTTCTTCTTCTTCTTCTTCTTCTTCTTCGTCCTCCGCGTCCGCGTCTACCTCACGAGATCATCGTCACCGGCACCCTCGTCGTCCTCTTCCTCGCCGCCCTCTTCGTCCTCATCGTCGTCCTCCTCGTCGTCCTCCACCCCGTCCTCTTCCTCGTCGTCCTCCACCTCAACCCCGTCGTCCTCCTCAGCACCGGCGCCGTCGTATTCGAGCGGACCCCTGCGGCGGTGAAAGGGTCGCCGTCCGGACCGGGTCCTGGCTCGCGCTGCTCGTACGCCGGGGAGTAGAGGTTGTTGGGGTTGAAGCCGCCGTGCGGCAGCGCATCCTGGTAGTGCGGCGACAAGTTAGGCGTCACGCACCCGGGAGTGGCGGAGGGGCCGTCGTTGTAGAAGGCGGCTTGCGACGGAGAGATCACTCCCGGAACGTACACCGGCATGGACGTACTCCATGGGCTCGCGTTGGTGGCGGCGATACACCCGGCCATTATGTGCTGGTGCTGGCGCGCCGCCTGAGCCTTCTTCTCCAGCTCCGCCGCCCTCCGTCCTTTCCGCTCCGCCGTCGATAGCTTCCGGCGCAGGCAATCTTGCTGCCATTGATCGTCGGTCCATCCTTCAGGCTTCTTCTTCAAAGCCGGCGCCTTCCGCGGCTTCGCGAAGATTGTCGCCCCTTTCGTCCCATTGCCCGGCGCCTTGGCCGCTTTCTTCGCTCATCTTTTTGGGGGCTGTCGGCGGCGCCATGTGGAGAGGGTAGCGGCGGCGGGTGGACGGCGGCGGGTAGCGGCGGCGGGTGGACGGCGGGTGGGAGAAAGAAATCGGCGGGATAGGAGAAATGAATCGGCGGGATATGTTTTGGGAGGCCTGTGCGCGGTGGTATAGGCGCGATTGGCGGGGAGAGCGGATTTGGCGGAATTTTCCCTGCTGGCGACGGGTCGGGCCCGCGTCGGTTGGCTCTTTCGTTGTGTGGCGTGCCGGAGCGTCCACTGTGGGACGGAGACGGGCTCGGCGCCAGACACCGTAGCCGCGCGGACAAAAATGGGCTTTGGGACGCGGGGAGCAACGTTTTTTGTCCGCGCGCCCAAATCTCTTTGGGGACGGTTTGGGGACGCGGAGATGCTCTTAGATCTGCGTTGAACGGTTGAAGTTTGGAGGCCGCCGGCTTCGCTGAGTGCAGAAAATTCTAGGGGGATAGTTTTCCGTTTTCAAGACAATTATTCTATTCTAATCTATGCTGTTAGTTTTCACATTTATTTACTCACTCACTCATGAAATTTTCTACTAACACTTTTCAGGACGCGCGCGGTAATCCCAGGGCGATTCTGCGACCGCATTTGGGGCCGAAATAGGCACAGCTTCGATGCTCCGGAAACCGACACGAAAATACAGAATCAGCACGGCACGTCGGCACCCCGCCGTAGATGTGGCTAGAGTCGGCGCATCACAGACTGACACGCATCTCGGGTTCGTGCTGCTCCTCCGGCCGCCGGGTTTCGGCCGTATCTGCGGCTACCTCCCACTTCCTTCCATAAGTGCGCCGCTCGACTCAAGGTCACGACACGCCGCGCTTGGCCGGCCGGCCGGACCACGAGCGAGCGAGCGAGCGTGTGGTGACCCCGACGACGGTCCCGACCGCGCGCGGCGTCGCCGTCCGCCCCCAACATGCCATGTGCGCCTCCGATGCACGGGGCTCCCGGCAGCTTGCGCGCCCCACGGAGTTCCTTTGTCGCCGGGCCGGAGCGGCCAACGTGAGCGGTAGGCGAGACGCAGCCCTCCGGCGGCCGATCGACGCCGGGCCCCTGCCCCTAACCGCTTCCCGCTGTTTGCGTACGTATTTGTGGCGGGAGAGGCCTGGGCGCGCGCCGTTAAGTTGGTACAGCGCGTACCTATAGCTAGTACCCGTAAAAGGGGACACGTACGAATAGGACACTGGAAACGCACACTAGATAAAATAACTCGCTAGATCTTGAAAATAACTTTGAGCACCATATTGATGTCGCGCGCGCGTACCTCCCACTTGTGTTATGCTGTGATTTGTTTCCTTACTTGAGCACCATATTGATGTCGCGACCGGTGTGCGTACAACTTTGAAAATAATAATTCACTGCATCTTGAAATTTCAAAGGTGTATTCATACTTAAACCTAGAAGTTGTGTTACAATAAGGATGGTACTCAAAATTTAAAATGGAAATAAATTCACACGTGAACATAGAACATTTCAAACTTTCAGCACGGACCTACACTTAGGCACTTACAGTGCCGTTGATAGATCTCACTGACTTGTGATGCCAACAACACATGTAAATGCTTTATACATCTAGGAAAAAAAGTTACGAAATCAAGTTGTACGACTTGTGATAGAGTTTGTTTCCTCGCTGGTGAAAGTTGGATTCTGGCACCATTCGTCAAAAAATGTATCTAGATATACCTAAATTTGAACAAAGTTAAGACATGTTTCAGGCCATGGAGAGATTGCATAGTTGTGAGTTCAAGGAGGCCGTAGAGGGGAGGCCACAGGTGTAGGTGTGTGTGCAGATTGAACTCAAAAAACCCATGGGCCTACACCTAAGGGCTTAGCTATCCAATGTAAATATGATGTTGTTCCACATGAATGAGGCACTAACTTTGTGTGTGCAGGTGATCAATGAGAAGGTATTAGCAATGGCGAGATGGACGGTGGCGATGTATGTGAAGACACCATGATACATTCTTTTGGAAGGTGATTATTGAGTTGGTTTGCAACACGGAGTTTCGAATGCACTCGACAAACAAACAAATCCAACAGTACTTAGATAATGAATTATAAAGTTTCAATAAAAACTACTGTATTTGCAACACTAAAATTGCAGTTGTAAACTAGTAACATATGTCTGAATATAGATGTCATTCATTTTTTTCCAATTTATCACTATCTAGTCAAAACTTTGCTTTATATGAGAGCCAACATTTTGGTTGTATGGTTAGGAGGGTGCTTTACCCCAGTTCACATTGAATAAAACCTCAGCTTTAACACCCTAGGTGTCACATTAGTGTGGAATATTCTTTCATGGGACCATTAATATTGAAGATCCGTGGCTAGTTTTCGATATGCATTGTTTGAATGAGTGTGCATGGTTGTGTAATGCGTGTGCACTTAAAGGCACATGTTACATATAAAACCATGTTGTACATTGGAGGCTCATAACTATGGACAAGGGGGCACTTCCCCCTACTACCCGGCTGAAGGATTTTCTATCTTACTAATAGATATTTACCATTTTTTTACCAAACTCTAGGATGGTTGTGAGGTTGCCAATCATACAATTATTCTTAGAAAGCTCTTGCCTGAGTGAGCGAGTGTTATGTCGATTTTCCCCTTGATCGCTTGCAAGCTTTGGAACAAATTTCAACAATGGAGTGTCAATCTTTATCTGCTTCATCGTGATTGTGCAGAAATGCATCTTACATAACCTATGATCTTTGCGAGGATTTATGTGGCTCTGCTAATTTCTGTGCAGTTGTGGAGATCATGAGCAATTCCTTCCAGTATTTGCATTCCAAGGGGAGGGAGTGAGTCCCTCTCATTCGAGTCTTCGCGCCTATGTTCCTTGACTTGGCACACAAATCTGCTAATTCATTCTACTAGACATCATGTTGCGTCTTGTCTCCTATTGGCGTTGTTCCCCCACCCTCCTCAAGATCTATGAGAGATGTTTTTATCATTTCTTATTTGTTAATTATTTGAGTCACCTCTATTTCCGTGCACTATCGGTGCTGAAATGTCCACCGTCACTGGGCAAACTTAGAATGTAAATGGGCAAGTGTCAGCAAACATAAGCACATGTCTACATATAAAACCTCGTTGTACATTGACAGATCATAAATGTTGACAAGTGGGGGGGGGCATGCCACCCTCACATAAAAGATTTGCTATCGTACAAATATGTACTTAACAATTTTTTACTCAACTGCGGGATCGATTTGAGGTTTCCAATCATGAAACGACTCTTAGAAAGGGTTTGCATCTTAGAAAGGGTTTGCATGAGTGTTATGCTGACTTGCTCCTTGACTTGGAAACTTTGCAAATAATCTCAACGATGGAGTGTTAATCTTTTCCCTCTTCACCGTGATTGTGCCAATGCATCTTACTTAACCTATGATCTTTGGGAGGATTTATGTGGCTTTGATAATTTTTGTACCATTGTGGAGATCATGAGCAAGCCCTTCAAGGATTTGCATGTACGGCGCACGGAGTGAGTCCCTATCCTTCGAGTCTTCTCGCGCCTATGTTCTTGACATGCCACACGAATCTACTAATTCATTACACTAGACATCACGTTGCGGCTTGTCTCCTACGGCGCCTTCTCCTACACTCGTCAAGATCTAGTGGAGAATTTTAATCATTTCTTTTTTGTTGGTTATTTGTGTTACCTCCATTTATGTTCACTATTTGTTCTAAGATGTCCCTTGTCATCGGTTCATCCTGGGCATCAAGAAATGAAGATACCATCTCCTTGGTGCTAGGGATCTCGAAGATCCATAGATATGGATCAAGCTAAGTGGTGACCTTTGCGGCGAACATTATGATATATGAATCTTTTAGGATTGTCCACTCCACCACGTTGATCAAGATTTCCACTGTATTGATGAAGGTGGTGATTGCTGAGACGATTTATGTGTGGTAGCTAAAGACGGTTTTGCGTCATTGCAAAAAAGGATTCCAAGATGTGAACGACAACCTGCCCCATGAGGTGTTAGAGTTCATAGACCCACATCAAAGATGACAAGTCCCATCTTCATTGTTAGGGGAGAACATAGAATGTAAATGACTAGGTGTTCATATGTCTACATATAAAACCATGTTGTGTGTTGGAGGAGCGTAGTCGTGGCCAATTTTTTTCCATGCCATTATTATGCATTTAGCACTTTTTTAGCATAAGAATGACAAAAAAATACTTCAGATTATCCCTTTCTAAGATTTTGGTCAAACTCTCCCACTGATGTTGTAGGTAGCAACGACATGTTTGATGGTTCAACATGATTGGACAAAAAGTAACAATGAAAATACTTGCAAAGTATTGAGTTCCCTCATAGTATGTTTTCCGGATTGAACTACAGGTTAAACATGATAAACAATGATAAAAATTGTCACTTAATAGCTGTTTTCTGAAAGAAAGGCAAAAGATTTGCCTTAATTCATTGAATAAGAAGAAAGAGTTTGAATGTTTAGGTTACAAGACACCCACGCCAAATAGAACCTACTCTCCGGACATCAAGTGACCCAAATGTTTTGCCCTAGCAAGAACCCAAGGTCTAGCCTCCACTTTGATTTTAGAAAAAAACAATGGTTGGCAAGGTACACTTAATAGCTCTTAAAGTCTCCAAACACTTACTTTTTTTTTGGAACTTCCAAACACTTACTTTAAAACTTCATAACATAGACAGTTGACGTTAGACTTTGTTGGCATGGTCTAGCTAATCTAAGATATTCGAAAACAAAGGTTGACCACTTGGCATTTCACTTTGTTGGCATGGTCTAGCTAATCTAAGATATTCGAAAACAAAGGTTGACCACTTGGCATTTCACCTGACGTACCAACCTACCATAATTGCAAACCCCGTCCCACAATTTGAGAAACATCAATCAACTAGGAAAACTAAATCTACATACCACAAGATATATTGTCTATCATTTACATGAATAGAATTTACGGAGAGAAATTAATAGCTTTGGTAGAAGTTGAGACTTTGGAGATCCACCGATGCACATTGTGCAATGATCATCGTTGTCCTCGGTGTCCAATTAATTTCATATAGGGTGTCCATGTATGCTAGAATGCTAGTTACCTTACTAGAAATGATACGTGAATACACAAGGTTCTAGGTACTCCCTCTGTTCACAAGTAGATTGCATTCTGGCTTTAGTCAAAGTCATTTTTTAAAGTTTGACCAAATGTTTAGCAAAAAATAAAAGTATCTACGAGTAAAACCTATAGTATTGGAATCGTCATAAGTTATATATATTTTTATAATATATGCATTTGGAATAATAATTGCTGATATTTTTCCTATATTAACTGTCAAAGTTGAGAAAGTTTGACTCTAGAAATTCCTAGAACGAAGTAATAAAAACTGGAGGAGTACAACAAAATCTGGTGTGACCCCTAGTGGGCCAATGTGCGCGCCACTGGTCTGAGTTATATCTAGTGTTTCTAAAACCTTCGCTTTATGCAATAACATTAGACCCATGGCCTTTCGAACATAGACACAACATTTACTATAGGATGGACACGGCAGTATGAACTTATGACAATATAACATCATGTATTTCTCATGCAAAATCTGGTGACATCACCCCCTTTGACGGATCTTGATATTCTTTTGGCAATTAGTAGTAGAAAATATAAGTTATGATTTATTTTTCTAAAACGTCAGTATTGGCACAGAATTAAACATGCATTTGTATGAGATAGAGGATTGCTATGTTTTCTATTTTTCTCGCCAGGCTTCCTGGAATACATTTAGCACGATCGTCAACAAAAGAGAAAAAGCTACAAAACAGTTGTTTGGGGCTGGACGCGTTCAGCCGATGTTACAAAACTGAAGAGGTCGCAACGAGGAACAGTATATGGCGTGCGTTTCCCAATGGATTTGGTCAACTAATGAGGCCTACCGGCGCCATTGACCCTGGCTGTTTGCGTGCTAGTTTTGGTCCAAAGGAGATGAGCTAATCGGGGAGCTCATTTCTCTCTTTCGCTCTGCTTTATGCAAAGGAAATGTGAGGTTGATTAAACCGACAAGGACGTCCCATGTTTCTACCTCAAATTACTAACTGCACCCGACAACATCATCTCTGCACGACTGCACGGATTGCTACCCTACTTTCATCAATTATGCAAACAAACACGATAGGCTGCTTAGTCCATTCAGCGTTGTACTAGTTTTGTTAACGACACATTGTATGGTTCACCGACACAAGTATACATCCATTTTGTATCCACACCAGTGCCGCTAGGGAAGAAAACGGCGGAAAGTTTTCAACTTTTCTGCGAACATACGAAACGGGCGAAAATGTGAAAACGAAACAAAAACATAATAGGGAAATTCCGTCCGCTTAATTCAAATTTTATGCTTTACGGTTTGATGTGCACGATCCAATCCAGCGGTTCCAACATGTGACGTTTCCAAGCCAAACCGTCAAGCGCCCATCCCAAACTGACAACTACGTATTCCCTTCATTTGTTCGAGGAAGCTTCCATGGTTCAACCCTTTCTAGATTCCCCAATATGTACCGAGTGGTCGCGCTAGGGGTTAGGGATAGGTTTTGTCGGTTCCAGCTTGAATTTGTCTTCACGAAGGAAAAAATCTCTTGGTTCCGGTAGACATCCGTTTTTTCGCTCCGCGTACACACCATAGTCACTCCGCATCGCTTGACAACATCTATTTACCATATTTGTTTGTCCGGTTTTTGTATTCGTTTTTGATTCCGCAGGAAATATGAAAGCAATTGTGACACCGTTTACGCTCCGGTTTCATTCCTACCGAGTACCCTCACGATGGAGTTTTCATCAACTCTGTTCTCATATGAAAAAGAAAGACCATTCCGGATGTTGCGTACAAACGCAAAAAGAGCACCACGGACCATGCGTAGATAAGACCATCATGATTCATCCTACAGTATGGATACTGACATACTGTACGTATGGACTCCGTAGCCACCCACCCGACCCAACGCACGGCCCGCCTTGCGGGGGTGCACGGGCGCGCGTACGCGTACCGGAAGAACCTGCTAACCGCAGCCATCATCAAAGGGAAGAGCCGTTTGGTCTTCCTTAATTGCGCACTCCCCCTTAATCCCGCCTCCCCCGCCGCGCTAGGCTTCCTGTTTCTTTGTTCGTAACCTCCATCTGCTCCTCTGCCCTCTCTGCTTCGTTTCCGCGGAAGCAAAATCCCGCGCCGGACTAGCGGTAGCGAATCCGCGGGAGCTCCCGTGTGGTGCTCGCGGAGATCCCGGCGGGGTCCCGAGGAGGAGGAGGAGGAGCCGGCCGCGGTTTGGGGTGTCGTCGCGTCGCTGCTGGGGCTATCGAGGTGAGGCTTCTGGCGCCTGTCTGGTCGGTTTCGGAGCTGGGAGTTTAGAGCTTGCTGTTGCGACCTATTTGTGGGAGATTTTCGGGTTTGCGCCGTGCTGCTGTTGGTTCAGTTCGAGGAGGAGCGCCTCCGAAAAATTCGAGGAGGAGGGAGTAAGGGGGCACCAGGTGTTTGTTTGTGCGATTGGGGCTAGTTTACCTTCAATGAAGGACCCTGGAATTTGCTGTCGCTCGCTAGCTTGCACTACAGCTCGGATGATCTAGATGCGCTCTGCTTCGGTTTGTACGGGGAGAGCATCGGCGACACCCTTGTCCCGTCTTCTCTTATCTTGGGTTCCTCGACGCTCTCGGATGAACGGTGGTTCCGGTGCGCGTGCGTGTTGGGGGTTGGGTTTCTCGCTGCGGTTATGTGTCTTTTGTTGGGTGTTACGCCTTGAGTCTTGACAAATTTGTCTTGGGCGCTGTTTACCTTGTCCTCGTTCTAGCACAGCTTTAGGAAATTAATTTGTTATAAGGCTACATGCTCTGAACTGTTTGATGATTCTGATGCTTGATTAGAGCCCCCTTGCAATTTTTTACTGCTATTAAATAATCGTCTTAGGTGACTTTGCACATCTTGTCTCGTAGCACTGTAGCAGCAATGCAGCCACAGTTAGCCCCTGCAGTGAATCAAAGGAAATGTGTGTATCCAAATCGAGTTACACCCATACAATTTATACTACTCTGTAGATTCAATCTTGGTGACTCTTGAAAAATTTGTCTTGGGCGCTATTTATTTTGTCGTCGTTCTAGCACAGCTTGGGAAAATTAACCTGTTAAGGCTACATGCTCTGAACTGTTTGGTGATTTTGATGCTTGATTAGCGAGTCCCCCTTGCAATTTTTTTTACTGCTATTAAAAAATCGTCTTAGGTGACTTTGCACATCTTGTCTCGTAGCACTGTAGCAGCAATGCAGCCACAGTTGGCCCCTGCAGTGAATCAAAGGAAATGTCTGTATCCAAATCGAGTTACCCATGCAATTTATACTAGATTCAGTCTTGGTGACTGATTTTTTCGAGCAAGCCATCATTAACAATCATCCGCTCTAGACCAAACAACGAAAACACCATGTGTCATGCTACTTTTTATGCTTCATCGGTCGATTCTATCGATGAAAATTCGCGGCAACTTCTAGCGGATCCTTGTTTGTTTTATTGTCATGTGATGTGTCCTGCAGCCTTGTGTTTCTGTTGTTTGCGTCGAAGATTACAAAGCCTCGATGCATGTTCCTGGTTCATGAGTGGCACCTTAAAAAAACGGTCCTTAGTTTCCAATGCCGCTTCCCACGAGAAATTGTTAATCCGCTAGGCAAGAGATCCGTCTCACATGCATGTGATGATGTGGATCTCCCTGTCTGTCCCGAAACCATCGGAATCTCCGCAAATAGTTTTATTTATTGGCCTTGTCCTTGCTATCGAATCCCTCACGTTACATGTCACCAGCAATTCGCACAAAACATCTTCTATCCTATATTTTTAGTCTATGTGTAATGCGTTTATAAGTGCCACCTTCCTCCCTTGCTATAGCCTATAGGAGCCTCTGTTATACCGCTTCTCCGTCGTCCGTCCCTGGTCCAACCATGTCTCTAGAGGATTGAGGCATTAGCTACCGCGAGTTTGTACTAAAACGGGTATGTTATTCAGTTACCTGCAGTTTCTGGATCACTTACCTACATTGTTTAAACATGTTGATGAAAGCCTGATTGTTTTTCTTTGCTTTTGCTGTCTGAATAGTTTGTCTTGTTTGTTTCAAGTCAATCCGGTTGAATGCTGTTCTTCATTTGGCATACACTGATTGTTTGATGTCTGCCATGTGAACCTTTTGTAGATCTGGGCAACTGCAGCATTGCAGCAGTCTGCAGGGAGATAGTTTCATGAGACACAGATTGATGTGGTTGGTTTTAGAAGTTGCTATCCCTCATGGATGTTCTTAAGAGCGGTGTGCAGAAAGCTGCTCTTGTTGAAGAAACTCAAAGACCACCACTAGTTCCATCTGAGAAGCACAATGCGTCCTCTGTAAGCCGAGCAAGAGATGTTGCATCCAGGTACAAGAGTGGTCAGGCTGTTACCTCAACAAGGCGATGCACATCTCCTAGTCTTGCCGGGACTTCGACAGCTGATGGCACGCCAGTGCCCAAAAGGGCGCAATCTGCAGATAGAAGAAGACCCACAACACCTTCAACCCCTTCTTCGAGGGTGTCAACACCTCAACCCCAATATCAAGGTCCGTTACACCAGTCCGTGATACCATCAAAGATGTAAATAAGAGTTCTAGGTGCATAGCAAATGAAAGGTCTCCACATGGCTTGTGGCCGGCAATGCGGAACCTATCTCCCTCCTACCAGTTGGGGTCTGTGGCTGCCCCTGGTAATAAGAAAGATAAGGTGGTCTCTAGCCCATCTTTAGATCACACCAAGGAACAGGCCAGTGTCCCAACTGAGAGGAAGAGGAGTCCTCTGAGAAGGAAAAAAGTTGCTGAACAATGTGAGAATGCTCGACCTTCAGAAGACCTGCCTAAGAGGGCAACTGAGCAAAACCGTTGGCCAGCCATGATAAGTAAGCGTGGGCATACCAATCTTATGTCAAATTCTGAACTTTCTGAGAAATCTAGCAGATCGGTCCCTTTGTCAAATACTTCTAGAGGACTTTCACCAAGGAAGAATCCTGCTTCTGAAGGCACGGGTAAAAGATTGAATCAATCATTGGATGATGTGGCACGGAGATTGGCTATTCATGCAAACAGAAGAGATGGACAGTTAGACTCTGTCAGTGATGTTCATTCACAGACAACAGAAAGATCTAAATATGCGAGCCGTCCAAGTAGGACAATCACTTTACCTGTTCCTGTTCTTCATCGCTCATCATCCCCAAACAGGGTCTTGTCAGCTGCACCATCTGCTTCTAGGGCTTTTCAAAGTCCATCTCGGACAAGGCCCTCAACACCATGCCGTTCACAAAGTGCTGGAACTATTCAACCAGGTGTTATATCTCCTGTTGTTAGCTACATGGTTGATCCAAGAAAGGGAAGGAAGAATTCCAGCCAAACTGAAAATATCCATCAACTGCGATTGCTGCATAATAGATACTTGCAGTTGCTCTTTGTAAATGCTCGTGCGGAAGATGTTCTATCTTTCCAAAAGTCCACTGTCGAGGTAAACTCAGCTTCTTTTTATTTAAATATGTTTCAAGCCGGTCTGTTTCGCGCAAGGACCTTATTCCTGCTTATTTTTACTTCTAGATTGACCCCCAATATGAAGGATACCAACATACCACACTCTCATTTTGCATCCTTTTTTGGCTAAACTTTAGTATAAAAACATCTTATGGTTCATCAACAGTAAGTTACCTAATTAGGCATGTAACTGTTTCCGGCTCAGTTTCAGTGATGACAACTGTTTGACATTACTGACAGCAGTTTTTGCATTCCAAAATTTTGCTCGTATAGTCATGCATACATTTAGAAGTATGTGGTCTAATGGCTGTTAGCATTGGTGCTTTTGGTGTAGTTGTAGTTTTCTTTTGAGCTTTGCTTCTTTTTGTGATGTTCAGTTGATGAAAGAATTTTCCCTATTCTCTTGTACAACAGAATATTCTATACAATGTTTGGAGGAATACCTCGAATTTGAGGGATGCTGTTAATTTGCGAAGAGTCATGGTGCAACGCCATCAGCAAGAGTTGAAGCTGTATGGCATTCTGCAACAGCAGGTAAGGTCTACCTCATGCATCGATAGCTTAGTTCTATCAGCTCCTAAGCATATTGCAAAACTCATGTTATTTCTCATTCGAGTATAATTCTAACAAGCTGGCACAAAAATGCTACAATGTTTCTGTTGATACAATTGAAGCATAGCACGATTGTTTCAAAGGTCCTCTTTGAAAGACAAAGACCTAATTGCATCGTGATATGACGTTCTCATTCTGACATGTAAATTTGGAATACACAGTATAGGGACATAGTTGTCATATCACACATTCACACTTTTCTTTTCTCCAAAAGAGGCTGATATGAAACCTGAAAATTAGTGATCTGAAAGAATTCATCTAATGACCAATGACCATAGTACATGCATTATGATTGTAAATGCATACATCAACCCTTTAAATCTGATATTGTTGTGATTCAGATTGCTTACCTCGAACAATGGCCAGCACTTGAAAAGGAGAATAGTCTATCGTTATTTCGGGCATCTGAGGCTCTAAAAGCAAGCACACTGCGGCTTCCAGTCACATCAGGAGCAAGGGTATGCTGTGAAAAAACTGCATTGATTAAACTTGGAATACGGTTGCACTTCTACTTGTCCCAAATATTGCATTTGCGATAGTGACTAATGGTATTGCTATTGTATTAACAGGCGGACACAGTTAGTCTTAAGAATGCTATGAGCTCAGCTGTTGATGTCATGCAAGGTTTGGGATCGTCAGTTCGCTGTATGCTTTCTAAGGTCAGATATCATAGATTTTACTCTCCACATTTACTTATTTCGCTAGTAAAATCAGGTTTTTGCCCGTAGGCATATCTTTAACTTTATATCATGGTTTGCTGCACATTCTTCACAAGAGTTGCAGGATAAGCATAACTCATACTATAAGAAAAAAAATTCTCTTGTATTAAATGGTAATGTCCCAGCTTAAAAAACACTTTCTTACATAAAAAAGCCGATGACATTATATATTGACTCTTAAATCACTAACATATGAATAAAGCCCCACCAAAAAATTGTGTCCACGTTGATAGTTGAAATCTTTCTTTACCTGCCCTCGATTTGCATGATTTAAATTTGGCCTTCATAAGCTCATGATATCAATTGGGCTGAAGTGCAGAAGTTGAAGAACTAAAAAAGGCCATCCCTCGCCGTTAAGGCAAATTCTTGTTAGTCTGTTTTAACTGACATTAGAGCATATTTCTTGCCAGGTTGAAGACAGGACATATTTGGTCTCAGAGCTTTCAGTCGTTTCAGAACAAGAAAAGGCCATGCTTGATGAATGCAGAGAACTCTTAGCTATGGCAGCAAAACTGGAGGTACTTACGTTACATTTCCCAAGAATTTCGTTCTAAGAAGTGACCATCAAGCTCTGAAATTTGAAAAACGCAATTTCTTTCTCTAGTTGGTGCTGAACTGGTGATTAATTGTTCACATGATGGCAGCGGTTGTACACAGGGTCTTACTAGTGCTATTGTATCTTTAATCAGGTACAGGAGTCTAGCCTGCGGACACATCTTATGCAAGTAAAGGACTTGTCCAGATGAACTAACAACCCAGGCAAAGATATAAGATATATACAACGATATTTTTGAATAGATACAACCATGCTAGTTGAGTTTACTCCTAAGAACATATTGTGCAAAGAGACAAGGAACCCATAGAGAAAAAGTTAACAAAACAAAAGAAGGTTATACATCCCCTGGCGATCAAGGTGCGATGCTGTGCAGATAACAACTCACGGTGGTTAGATATGATAGCTTGTAGGTTTCCTCATGTGTAAATTGCTTTTATCATATAGTGTACTTCTAGCCTCTTTTCCCCTTATTTTAGTTTTACTTTTTTGTTCTGTTAGTAGTTTCGTCTTAGGGTTAGAGCCCTAATCTTTTCCACTGTATTTTTTTGACATATGGAAAGAGAATACACAAATGAAACTTAAGGAAAAGATACTGGAAATAATGATTCTCCCTCGTGTGCAACATGTGTTTCCAGATTTTGTAGCTGTACTCTCTCTTTCACCTGAACCTACTGTCCAACTCCATTGTCGTGACATCTCAATCGTACCAACAATATACATGTGACTGCTGGATTGCAGTTTACTCTAAAATAGCACTTGTGTGGTAAACATTATGATGGTTTGAATATCGGGGTTCCGAGTTAAAAATCTTTGGATTCTGGGATACTGTATCATGTTGGCTCCCCCTAGCTCAGGCTCATCACCTAAACAAGAACCAGTCTAAAGCTCTTGCTGCTGCTGCAAGAATGCAAAGTTGCTCACATCCATTTGTTCTCTTTTACCAAAACTGTTTATGCTGCAATCTGAATTCTACTCTCTAACTTGGTTCAATTCTGGTTTAAATCAGTTGCTTATACTGCAGTCTGAATGCTAATCTTCAACTTTAGTTTGGTTCATTATCAAGAAGATGCACCAATTAGCTACATTAGGCTTTAATTTCATCCAAACTACTAGTGCAATCACACCTAATAAAGCACATAAATGTCATCCTTTCTTGCTTGACATCGAAACCTGGTCCTTTGTTCAATTCTTGTTTAAACCAATTCTGGTCCCCAAAATATTACACAAAACATATCATGAACAGAACATCAACAATACAAAACTTGCGCCCAAATTGTTCTCCTCCCTATGCACAATCTTCAAAGATTCTTGACGCGCTCAGCAGTTGATGCCACACTGCTTCACATCAGGCCCCTTGGCCTTGACGGTGAAGGGGTCGATCCTGACCCAGAGCAAGGAGAAGATGGAGGCCAGCAGCACAGACCAGATGATGACAATGGTGGGCGTCCTGTTCTGCCTCCCCATGAGACCCTTGAGGAACGGGTACAGATGCACGATCACCCAGAAGGCGAAGAAGAGCTTGCCGAAGAGCGGACCCCATGACTGGTAGCCGTTGTTGATGGCGTCAGAGATGCCTGCTATGACGCCGATGATGTTGATGACCAGCAGCGTCGTCGGTGGGATGAGGAGGGTGGTCCACTTGAAGGCATAGAGCTCTGCGAACTCGTCGTCCTCGTCTCCTGTGGCCTTGGAGGTAACGGTGAAGTTGGTATCGATCCCGGCCAGGACCTTGAGCAGGCCCTGGATGACGGCGAACAGGTGAGCCGACACACCACCGATGACCCAGAACTGCTCGTTCCTCCACCACTCCTCGATGCTCACCCCGCTCCATCGTAGCTCCAGGATGCCGGTTGCGAAGATCGAGATAAAGAGGGAGATGAAGAAGAGACTGGCAAATGTGCTAATCTGCAGCAACAAAAGAACACCCAAAAATAAAACAGTTAGACATTTGAACTGGTGGCCTGGCGGGAAGATGCATGGCGGGGAAGGTTGGGTGTGTATCACTGACCGGTGGCATGATGAACTTCCCGGTGAGGAGGCAGACAGCCGGGAGGGTACAGTAGGCGAGCAGCGGTAGCGAGGTGAAGGGGTAGATGGTGGTGTTGATGTAGGCGAAGCGCTCGAGCCACTTGAGGTTGCCCCCCTTGTAGCCATAGAGCAAGGGACTGTGCCGACTGAAGAAGATCTCGACGGACCCTAGCGCCCACCGCAGCACCTGGTTGAGACGGTCAGACAGATTGATTGGCGCCGACCCCTTGAAGGCGGCAAGCTTGGGCATGCAGTAGATCGACCGCCACCCACGGCAGTGCATCTTGAATCCGGTCAGGATATCCTCTGTGATCGACCCGTAGATCCACCCAAGCTGCATCATTCAGGAAGGAGCACAAATCAGTACTTGAAGTATGGAGATAGTTGGGCAAAGTGATGGTCTGTGAGGTGTTTCTGTACCTCCAGACCCCAGTCAGTCTTGTCCTCGTAGCCGCAGCTGATGACATGGATGGCCTCCTTGAGGAGAGCGGCGGGGCTCGACGACGGAGGGACACCACCTTCCTCCATGAAGGTCGATGTGACGAACGCCGCAGACTGCCCGAACCGCTTCTCGAAGTTCATTTGGGACATCATCATCTCCTTGTCACCGTCCATCCCTGAATAGCCAAAGAGGAAAATTCACCAACCTGCAGCAGGCCACTGAACTGAAAACAGTGTTTAATGTGTGTGCTTCCTCCTCTGAATCTTACCTCCATCAGCTACGCCCTCTGGCAGCCCGTCCAAGGCGTTCTTTCTCTTCTTGCGGCCGAAGCACGGGCAGCAGTCGCAGGTGACCATCTTCGGCCTCTTGGGGCCACTAGGAGGGTTGTAGCCATAGAGCGCCTGTCGCCTGAACACGCATCCTGTCCCGACATACACCGGACCTTGGATACCATCCAGCCCCTTCATGTTGATCTGATCACCAAGAATTACTAATGTCAGACCCATCACTCGTAATTTTGTTTCTAGAAACATAGTGTAGGAGTGGTGGAATGGTAGGCTTACATCGAAGAAGACAGTGTTCCTGTTGGCGTATCGGTCGTGGGCATCAATGCCGTCGAACCTCTGGGGGAACTGCACGTAGCAGACCTTGCGGCCGACCTGCGGGTCCATGAGGAAGCACATAGACTCCCTGATAGCCTTGCTGTTGTTGATGTAGTGATCACAATCCAAATTGAGCATGAAGGGCGCGTTGGTCAGCACGGCGGAGACGCGGATCTGTGACAGTGTCAGGTAAAAATTCAGAGAACCATCTATGTCTGAGCTGAAGGAAGTGAAGCGATGGAGGGTGCAGGGCAGTACGAGAGCGTTCATGGCGCCGGCCTTCTTGTGGTGCTGGAACCCGGGCCGCTTCTCACGGGAAACATAGACCAGGCGTGGAAGCTCGTTGCCCTCGGCGTCGTGGCCACCGCTGTGCCCCAGGAACACCTGGATCATGCCGGGGTGGTCGCGGGTGTTGTTGCCGGGCCACGGCGTGCCGTCCTTCATGATCCAGCCCTCGTCGGGCACCTTCTGCGCCTTGGACACCAGGGCGTTGATCCGAACCTTGAACTCCTCGTACTCCCTCTGCTCATCGACCAACCAAACCAAAATGATCAGCAACATTCTTCAGTTACAAATTAGTAGTAAGGTCAACGAGTGACAGTGAAGAGTTGTTGTCACATACCTTCATGGCGCGTCGCTCCTGAACGAAGGTCGCCTGGACCTTGTCCTTGAGATAGTCTACCTTCCGGGAGAAGTAGAACTCTGGTGCGCGGGGCTCGATGCTGAACTTCTTGCAGAAGGGTACCCACTTCCTGGCGAACTCCGCCGTCTCCGACATCGACTCGAAGGACAGCATGGACGCGCCGTCGTCCGAGACGTAGCAGGACACCTTGTCCACCGGGTAGTCCACGGCCAGGATGGAAAGCACTGTGTTGGCCGTCACCAGCGGGGGCTCCTTAAGCGGGTCCACCGTACTCACAAACAGATCCACCGGCGACAACCGTGACGGCTCCCCTTCCCTCTCATACCTGAACATTTCATTTCAGAGTTCAGAGCCATGGATGGTTAGTTTGGATCAAGCAAAAAAGCAGTAACTTGTTTTCGTGACGGTGGCGATTAAGGACCTGAGGGAGAGGCGGTCGAGGTAGGTCTCGCGGTCGATGGGGTACCACTTGGGGAACTGATCGAGGATCCAGGAGACGGCGAACCAAATCTCGCAGACGATGGAGGTGAGCCACAGCGGGATGGCCTCGGGGACGGGGTTGAGGATGCGGTAGCGGAGGAAGACGCAGAGGACGAAGAGACGGAGGATGATGACCATCCGGTACGGGTTCACCTTGCTCGACGCGATCGACACCTTCCTGGACAGCGGCTGCCTCGCCTCATCGTTCCTGCAGAAAAAACTTTCAGGTGAGTAACGGTTCTTGGATTTTGAACTAAGTACAGTGCAGCGGCTGGGTGGGATTGCATACAGGGGCACGTCAGCGTCCATGTCGTCGGCGTCGGCGCCACCGTGCTTGGACTTCCAGTCGTCCATCCTCTCCTTCCAGCTCACTTCCTTCCTCTCGTCCCACTTGGCACTCCCTGATCAAATTCCTCCTCATCAGTAATTTGATCAGTGTTGCTTAAGCAACGAAACCACAAGTTTTGGAGTAATTAGTTAATTACTGACCTGGCTCGGACGGTGGGTACGGATGGATTCGCTTGTGCAGGGAGGATGAGAACTCGCTATGACCATGTCCTGCCGATATCGGGAACTCGCCGCTCACCTAAAACATTGTGAAGGAACGATTTAAGTGATGAAAATCCCGAGCAGGGCTAGCTAGAACAACGAAAAGCAACAGGTAATGTGAGCTAAAGGATTATTCATACCGGCATGGAGCGATTGCCGGTGATGATGGGCGGGATCATGGGGGTGTGGTTGCCGTCGCCGCCGTCCTCGGAGGCCCTCCCGTAGCTCATCTTGCCGTGCAGCATGGCCTCGGTGACGTGGCTGGCGCCATGCAGCTGCAGCTGCTGCTGCTTCTTGTTGTCGTCGTCGATGTTGAACTCGTGCTCGATGTCGTCGATGTCCTCCTCGTCCTCGTCCCCGTTCACCCTGGGGCTCCCCTTGATGCGCCTGTAGCGGGTCCTGCACTGCGGGCAGTTCTGGGTGCCCTCCCGGCGCTCGTACTCGTAGCAGGGGCGGCACACCGGGAAGCCGCACTCGTTGCAGGCCACGAAGAGGACGCCGTCGACGGTGAGGCCGACCTCGTCGCCGCATATCTCGCACACCTGCCCGCTCAGCGCCCGCAGCGGCTTGTGGTCCTCGTGCCCCCGGATCAGCACCAGCTCGTTCCGGTTGTGCGAGCCGGCCACCAGCCCGGCGCCCGCCTCCATCGTCGCTCACGCGCGGTGCAGCTCTCTCGCGGCGGCCGGCGCGGGTGACTGGGAGAGCGGGAAGTGAGTGTGGGTGGAGGTGGTGGTGCTTGGTTCGCTTGTGGCAGGGGCTATATGAGAGGGTTAAAGAGGGAAGCGAGTTTTGGCGGGTGGGAGAGGTGAGGGGTGGCTGTTAGGGCCAGTGCGATGTGGTGCGCCGGATGGAGGCCGACGGACGGACGGATGGGCGGCGGCGTGTGCATCGTGGGCGGCGTGGTGAGGGGGAGCTAGCGGCGCGTCGGGTCGGTTGGGTGCGGCGTCCCCGTTGCCGCGAAGTGAAGCGAAAGGTTGGTTTTGCGCTGTGCTGGAGTCTGCTGCCGCTGTCAGGCTGCGTGCGCGGCTACGGACCAACCCCGACCAACCGATACTTGGATTTCCCGCCATCTCCTTTTTTCTTCTCCTAAAACTATCTTTTCAGAATTTTAAATCTGTTGGTGATTGGTGAGTAGTACACCCTTTAAAAAATGGACTCGTATCTTCCTTAGGGCATAGCTCTAGTGGTCCTCCTCTTCCGTTCGACTCACCGATTTGCTACTGCCAGTCGCCTCCGATTAGGCCGCCGGCGAGTTTCAGATTTTTCCATCGACGGTCCTCATGGATTGGCCAAGTGCTCCTGGACCCTGTAAAGTCGGCTATGACCAAAAGACCAGAAGGTAACGACAGAGGAGGGTTCCTAGATGCGAAGAAGACATTGCTTCATGGGCTGATGGGCGGGCTTGGCTGCCGGATTTTTCATGTTAGACTGCACAAGCAATGCCTATGAGTCAGGTGATTCGTGATTTGCAGCAGCATCCTCAACAAGTAGAAGGGGCGGCATTGGGGGACTTTAGTTTTGGTGGTGCTCCTCGAATACCGAGTCGTGTTTTCCAGGATGAAAAGTATGTAGGATATTGTTTTGGAAATTCTAGCATTGTCAAGAGTGAAAACCTCTTTGATAGACCGATGACAACGGTTGTGCATTGTTTTCTTCTTGAGGATGTTGTTTTCGAAGAGCCTCTTATATAGTCTTGTCTTTAGTGATGGTTAGAGTGTTGATGTTGTAAGCGACCGTGGCAGGGTCCTTTTTCTTCTTTTTGTCTACGTACATCCTTGTTATCTTAGTACATCTTTTTTTTTGAACGGGTATCTTAGTACATCTAGTTAATGCAGAGGCTCATGATATTAATACTTTCCATTTATCAAAAAACTCTGTTTACAAAACTTGGTGTGCCGGATTCACGGAAGAAGTAAACACGATGGCTGTATTTACTAGCTTCTGTTGAACAAATGCAACCTCTTTCAGATGCAGATGCAACCCATGTCCATCCTTCGATTGTATGGTTCATTGAGCGTCAAGCAAACAAGACGCATCACCTTTCGAAGCCCTTTTTTGACCCAGCGATATGAGCTAGGAAGGTGACCAGACACCTTAATTTGGTAGCACATGTCTCATCACGCCACGCCCCCACCACCTACCAACATTACGATCACACACACGAGAACCGTCACGAGGAAACCAAGCCCCAAATGCAGCTTGGTTTGCAAAGCAGATGGAGCTGGACGGCTGATTGAGAATTTTAGGAGGAGGAATGTCCCCGTCCTGACCGCGAGACGCAGGAGCGCGGCTGAAGCATCGTAGGACGCAAGTCTTGGTTTTGCTGGTGCGACCGATCGATCGTGCCTCTGCCGGAGAACTGACCGCGCAGTGTCGGTGTGAGGAAATCTGCAGCTGTCGCCGGAGAATTTGGATGTTTGTTCACTGTCATCGGCGAGGCAGTCGCCACTCCCTACTTGATTTATATATGCATGCATTGAGCAGAATGCTTCGGTGACCAGACCGAGGTCTAGGGGTGTATCCAGGTTATGCTTGCAGGGATCATGGGACACCGGGCAGAAAGTGATTTTTTTTTGCTGCAGTTTAGCAATTTATAGTGTGTGAGACCGCAAGCTCTTGGCGAAAAATATGTGGGTCTTATACAATCACGCTGTGCTGTATTTGTTCCAGGTCAGTGCTCCAGAGTTGGCATTAGACATAGTAGGTGAGAAAAGAAGCATCGCGTCATCCAAGCATGGGCGTCATTGCTCGTCTCATACGCAAACTGGAGATCGATATTAGCTTCTCTAGCGGATCCCTCAAACTACAAACGGTAGCAGATCGGTATTACAGGCCGGAAAAAACGCGATTTGAGGGCCGAAAAAAGCCCAGATCCTCCATAGGCAAGCGGTATACCCCTTGGCTATACGGGGTCTGGTCTGCGCAAAACCGCACCAAAACTTAAAATTGAACCTCAAATCAGGGTTTTTGCATAGTTTCAACAATATTTCACAAATACGCGACAAATATGCAATGGTTTGAACAACCAAATTCGTCATCTAAGCACGCGATCAATATTTTACCACGTCGCACAACTATGAAGCTAACCAAAAGAGAAGTAACCGTGTCGGATCGACAAAGGATCACTCAGCACCGCCACCACCACCGGTAGTCGAACCATGAACACCACCGGTATCATTTGCCGTTGCCGCTGCCCTCCTCCTTTATAAGATCTCCATCCTCGCATGCTCCCACCATTCTTTTGTAGACATCCATGTTGGATGGATCCTTCATCATGATTTTGTTCTCCTCCGCAAAGAGCTCCGCTATGGCGCGCTTCTCGTCCGCACTAGCTCTTCTCTCGACGATGGCCTTGAGCTTCTCATCTTCCCGATGTATCTCCCACTTGGCTTCTCTTGGCTTCTCATCTCCATCATCATCAATTTAGTCTCCAAAGTCTTGTTCACCAACTTCTCCTTAGATTTCATCATTTCATCAATCTTGTCCCTCAAACCTTGTGCCTTGGCTTGCTTCCTAATCTTATCTTTGGCACTCTTGTTACCATCGGGTCTTCCCTTGATCTCCGCCTTGGCCAAGAGCACATCGTCCTCATCATTGTCCAATTGGACTAATGCCCCTCTCATCGGCGGTGCTTCTTGCTCCCTCAACTTCCACTTGTCACTATGTTCTAGCAACTTAAAGCAATGCATGAACAAGAATGACCTTCATTTTGAAGCCGACATTTGTCTATGCCTCTTCATTGCAATTCTCTCCTACAATGCACAAGCAAAGAATGTATAGGCATATGTGTTGCAAGAAGCAAACAATGCATATGCAAGTGAATAATGCCTAGATACCAACTCACCCAATCATCAATAGTAGTGCCATTAGGAGGGGCGTTCCTCACTTGCTCGATGCAACTGGACCATCGGCTGCAAGCATTCTTGATAACATCCCAACGACCTTGGAGTGACCGATAAGAGTGCCGTGGTGTTGATGTGAGGCGTGGCATGTTTTGAAAGAACCTGTCTTCGATCCTTTGCCAATACCGCTTCTCGGTTTGATCGGTGCCAATCACGACATCGAGCGAGACCGACTCCCAAGCCTTGATCAACGCCTCGTCCTTGATCTCGATGTAGTTGGAAGTTCTCACTGTTTTCAACTTCGACGGCGTAGCCCCATCGATCAATACCGCAACATCATCTTGGCTTGGAGGCATCTCCTCGCTCTCGCCGTTGGAGTTTTTGCCCGCGCCGAGCTCGCCGTTCTCGTCATAATCTTCTCCGAGCAACTTGTTGTCCAACTCTATGGACGCGTTGTTGAGCATGCTCACGAACAAAATCGGAGGGACGGTCTCGTTCGCCTACGAATTACAATTCTCAGTATGCAATCGACGATAGTACTACGCCGTGTCAAGAGATGAAGATTACCTGGGGGGGGTGGTCGATCGAACACGTCACGGGCTGCGTCCCCATCGGTGGTAGGAGCACTTGGTGCGGTCGGAGTGGTTGCCGTAGTCGAGCCATCAAAGAACCCTTCTTGGCCGGCTTCTTCACCCCTGTTTCTTTGTCGCCGGTTTTCCCCCGGATTTGTGCATGTCTTGACCTTGCCCGCCGGGGCCGTGGCGGGAGCAGGAGCTGGAGCAGCAGCCAGAGCTCCCATGTTGACAACGTGGTTTCCCTCCCGCTGGCGCTTGACCACGTAGCTGCCGGTCGCGGGCACGGCGACGAGTGGGAGCTAGGTGGCGGCGGTAGCGAATCTAGATGCGGAAGAGGTTTACACATACAACATAATTCCAATTAGGAGGTTGAATTACAAGAGCACTTCTCAAAGCATTCTTTAAGACATTAAAATACTCTACACAATCATCACCAAAAGAAAATGGAACTTCTTTTTTGCAAAAGGTTAGTTAGAGGTTTTGATATTTTGGAAAAGTTTTTGATAAATCTTCTATAAAAACCTGCATGTCCAAGAAAACTTCTTATACCTTTGATATCCCGCGGGTATGGTAGCTGATACGTCTCCAACGTATCCATAATTTCTTATGTTCCATGCTAGTTTTATGGCAATACCAACATGTTTTAGTCATACTTTATAATATTTTTATGCATTTTCCGGGACTAACCTATTGACAAGATCAGCAGTTGTTCTGTTTTTTTGTTTTTGATTTCGAAAAGTTGGTTTACGGATATTCTCGAATTGGACGAAACAAAAGCCCACGGTCTTATTTTCCACGGAGCCTTCCAGAACAGAAGAGCGAAGAGGGACGCGAGGCAGCCACACCATAGGGGGCGGCCCCACCCCCCGCGCCGCCATATGGGGTGGGCCTCGAGCGTCCCCGACTCTGCCCCTTCGCCTATTTATTCCTTCCGTCGCGAAAACCCTAGTACCGAGAGCCACGATACGAGAAAAGTTCCAGAGACGCCGCCGCCGTCAACCCCATCTCCACTACAAGAAAAGTTGCCATGGCCGACGAAGTTGAAGTCGCGCCGTGGTTGCTGGTGTACCATGGCCGACGATTTTGGACCCTCCGTGGTGCATGTCAAAACTTTTTTCTCGTTTTTGAGGCCACCTAGCCCGACAAGCGGCCAAAACGTGGCGTATGGTGGCCGGGACGTGGTGCATCTCGAAATCTCGGGTTCGCCGGCCGAGTCAACGCAAATCCGCACCGCCGAGGATGTAGGGCCAGATGGCAGCCTCTCGGCATTGTTTTTTTCTACATCGCGCCATCTCGTTCAACGAGCCGTTTACGATGCAGGATCATGGGTCCCGCATGTCATCCTCTATGAACCAAAATTCTTTCTATTCTTGGATTTTTTTGACCCCCATTTCTGGCTACTTCCTTTTTCTTTTGATCCCTTGCCGCCTTGGAAACGTTGAGACCGCTGCTGCTAAATGGGACCCGCATGTCATCCTCTATGTGCAATCAACTTTCTTTTCTTGGAGTTTTTTTGGCACCTCAAATTTGGTCACTTGCCTTTTCTTTCGATCCACCGCCTCTCAAACGGTGATACCTGCTGCTAATTGGGACCCGCATGTCATCCTCTATGTACTATAAAACTTTCTTTTCATGGATTATTTTTGGCACCTCAAATTTGGTCACTTGCCTTTTTCTTTCGATCCCCCGCCTCTCAAACGGTGATACAGCTGCTGCTAACTTGGGACCCGCATGTCATCCTCTATGTACTATAAAACTTTCTTTCTGGATTATTTTTGGCACCTCAAATTTGGTCACTTGCCTTTTTCTTTCGATCTGCCGCCTCTCAAACGGTGATACCGCTGCTGCTAACTGGGACCCATGTCATCCTCAATGTACTATAAAACTTTCTTTTCTGGATTATTTTGGCACCTCAAATTTGGTCACTTGCCTTTTTCTTTCGATCCCCGCGCCTCTCAAACGGTGATACAGCTGCTTGCTAACTGGGACCCGCATGTCATCCTCTATGTACTATAAAACTTTCTTTTCTTGAATTATTTTTGGCACCTCATATTTGGTCACTTACCTTTTTCTTTCGATCCCCTGCCGCCTCAAACAGTGATACCGCTGTTGCTAAATGGGACCCGCATGTCATCCTCTATGTACTATAAAACTTTCTTTTCTTGGATTTTTTGGCACCTCATATTTCGTCACTTGACTTTTTCTTTCGATCCCCTGCTGCCTCTCAAACAGTGATACCGCTGCTGCTAAATGGGGCATGTCATCCTCTATGTACTATAAAACTTTCTTTTCTTGGATTTTTGGCTCCTCATATTTGGGCACTTGCCTTTTTCTTTCGATCCCCGCCTCTCAAACGGTGATACGCTGCTTGCTAAATGGGACATGTCATCCTCTATGTACTATAAAACTTTCTTTTCTTGAATTATTTTTGGCTCCTCATATTTGGGCACTTGCCTTTTTCTTTCGATCTCATGCCACGTTTGAAACGTTGAGGAACCCTGGCTCATGGGACCCGCATGTCATCCTCTATGTGCTATAAAAGTTTCCTTTGTTGGATTTTTTTCACCCTCTGATTTTTGGCTTGCCTTTTTCTTTTGATCCCCCCTTTGAAACGTTGAGTAAGCTGTTGGCTCAAGGGACCCGCATGTCATCCTCTATGTCCATCAACTTTCTTTTCTTAGATTTTTTTCACCCCCTAATTACTAGCTACTTTCTTTTTCTTTTGATCTCAAGCCGCATTACAAACATTGAGACCGCTGCTGCAAAATGGGACCCACATGTCATCCTCTATGTACAATAAATCTTGGATTATTTTTGGCTCCTGATATTTGGTCACTTGCCTTTTTCTTTCGATCTCATGCCGCCTTTGAAACGTTGAGTAAGCTGCTGGCTCATGGGTCCGCATGTCATCCTCTACGAACAATAAAAGTTTCCTTTCTTGGAGTTATTTTTTACCCCTAATTTCTGGCTATTTGCCTTTTTCTTTTGATCCCCTGCCCCCGTTGAAAACGCTGTTGGCAGGTCGGTCCCACATGTCATCCTCTATGAACAATAAAAGTTTCCTTTGGTGGATTTATTTTTGACCCCTAATTAATTTCTGGCTATTTCCTTTATTTTTCTTTTGATCCCCTGCCGCCTTGGAATTGTTGAGAATGCTGCTGCCTCATTTTTCTTTTGGTCTGTGCCGCCTTGGAAACGTTGAGACCGCTGCTACAAAATGGGACCCGCATGTCATCCTCTATGTACAATAAAGTTTCTTTTCTTGGATTATTTTTGGCTCTGATATTATGTCACTTGCCTTTTTCTTTCGATCTCATGCCGACTTTGAAACGTTGAGGATGCTGCTGCCTCATGGGTCCCGCATGTCATCCTCTCAGAACGATAAATGTTTTGTTTTCTTGTATTTTACCAACTGATTTTTGGCTTTTTTATTTTCGATCCCCGCCTTTGAAACGTTGACTCCGCCGGGCTCATGGGTCCCGATGTCGCCTCCCGTACAAGAAACATGTGATATTTTATTTTGCAGACAATAAACGTTGTATTTCGCTCTGAGCTATTGCAAACGGATAAATTAAATCTTTATATCTACATAAACAAACTTATATGTTGAATCTCCTTGTTTTTTTGTTTTTGCGAAATTCCTGTTTTTTTTTGAGAAAAATCCGACCTTTCCTGTTTTGGAGTGGGCTGAAATTGTACGAGTCAAAAGGCCCAAGCAGGATAGTTCGAAGGCCCAGATGTCCAGATACAGCCCAATTAAAATCTTTCTTTTGGATTTTTTTCACACTCGATTCGGCTACTTCATTTTTCTTTCGGTCTGTGCCGCCTTGGAGCGTTGAGACCGCTGCTACAAAATGGGACCCGCATGTCATCCTCTATGTACAATAAAGTTTCTTTTCTTGGATTATTTTTGGCTCCTGATATTATGTCACTTGACTTTTTCTTTCAATCTCATGCCGACTTTGAAACGTTGAGGAAGCTGCTGGCTCATGGGTCCCGCATGTCATCCTCTATGAACAATAAAAGTTTTCTTTGTTGGATTTATTTTTTCCCCTAATTTGGCTATTTGTCTTTTTCTTTTGATCCCCTGCCCCTTTGAAACGATGACGACGCAGCTGGCAAGTCGGTCCCACATGTCATCCTCTATGAACAATAAAAGTTTCCTTTGATGGATTTATTTTTACCCTAATTAATTTCTGGCTATTTCCTTTTTTATTTTGATCCCCTGCCGCCTTGAAATAGTTGAGGATGCTGCTGCCTCATGGGTCCCGCATGTCATACTCTCAGAAAGGTAAATGTTTCTTTTCTTGAATTTGTTTACCAACGATTTTTGGCTTATTTTTTCTTTCGATCTCCTGCCACCTTTAAAACGTTGACGACGCTGCTGGCTCATGGGTCACCAATGTCAGCCTCCCCATACTGCAAATCCTCTTTCTGCAAAGGTTGTATTTCTAGATAGATAAGGTGGATTCGAATCTGCCATGGTTCAGGCAGCTCAGGTAAGCCTTCTTGCACTAATTAATGGAAGTAGTGTATCGCAAGGTCAAGACATGTGGCTCGGTGTAATGAATCTATATGAATCATGTTGTGGGTTCAATCTGATAGTTCTCTAACAGGTCAGCCAAAATAGAAATTAAGTTTTTTCTAAAAGGGAAATGCAAATTAAGATGAACACAAACATTAGTTATCATAATAGCTGATCATACATACATACTTGCTAAGAGCAAAAGCTTGCCAGAGTTTTACCACCCATACAATTAATTAGCAGTTCAGATAAGATAACCTTATATAAGTATAACTACAAATGCATTTGCTAAGGGCTCATGGGACAACAGAACTAGACAACCGCGAACTTTATGACCAGCATGTCACAGCGGCATCGAAAGATCTTGACCTTCAACTTTGATCCAATGCGAAGTTTGGCACCGTCAATGAACTTTTTCCACCTGGAAGTAACAGCCAAGCGGCCATCTGTGGGACTGACAGAGTACCGTCCCTCCACGGTGAGACCTTCACTCTCCATGACGAGGGATATCTTGCCCCTTCGGCCAGCATTGAGATCCTTGGAGATACTTTTAGGCAATTTCTGATTCAAAGCAAGAGATACCACCAAAAATTAGTCAATGGCACCAATGCACTGAACCATGTGAGACTTTGAGCAGAGAAGACATCAAGATAAGAGCAGTTATGTTGTCATATACTCACGAACATAGCCTTCAGATGCGTCCTGGTCACCACACGGGTGGCCAAAGCAATGAGCTGAGACCTCGGTGATCTGGCTGGGGCAGGTGCATGAGCCTGGGCTGGTACACGAGCTGGTGCTGATGCAGGAGACTGCTGGGCAGGTGCAGTAAACGGTGCCTCTAGAGGAACCGGTGCTGATGCAGGAGACTGTTGGGCAGGTGCAGTAAACGGTGCACTAGAGGAACCAAGTGCGATGCAGAGCCTGCTGGGCATGTGTAGTATATGGGGCCTCTACAGGAACCAATGCTGATGTAGGGGACTGCTGGGTAGATGCAGTAAACGGAGCTGGTACAGGAACCGGTGCTGATGCAGGAGAGTGGGAAGCCGGTGCCGGTGCTGGTGTGGTTGCCCTTTGTGACATCCGCTCCTGTTCCGTCAGGGGATCTGCAGCTTTGATCATGTTAAACCCAGCAAGCTAGAACAGAGGGAATGGTTTAGAACAACTGCTCAGAATGCAGTTATCAAAAGATATGAGTAGAAAAAAGTTACATATTATATATTTGGAAGTGTCTCCAACTCTGTAAGCAGTTACGTATATCTGCCCGTTTGAGTTTCTGATCCTCAGCTCGTCGCCCTTCTTCAGACCGTAGTCAAAAGCAAACTTTCTCCAATCATGTCCATACAAATATGTGATGGCCTGCGTCTTGTAGACATACACCTCATAGACCGTGTAGGTGTTCATCAATTTGCCATTGCCATGCATAGTGAAAGATCCTTCATGCGGACACATCTGGTTAATCATTGGACGAAGTTCACAAGGTACAGTCTGCATGTGAAAATTGATACAAATGTAAGAAGCAGGAAGACTAAAAACAAGACTTTACTATATGCCAATTCATGCTAAACCACTGAGAATACATACCTGTAACTCTGTGAAGGAGCTACTAGAAAGGTAGATAGAGCCATAGGAGGTGTTATATGCGGGGTATGTACATGGGCCCGCCATATTCCCGCAAGCTCGGCATCGGGATGGTGAAGGAAACATGGGAGGTACTACTGGTGCGTAGCGCTGAACGTAAGTGGAAGAATTAGGTTGTGTAAAGTGCATAGTTCAGAGCAATGCAAATGTTGACAAGCAAGTGCATAACACTATGTTACAAACTGAACAGTGAAAAATTAGTGTATGATGAATATAAGCATGCTAATTTGGTGTTTCCGAATTCCAAAAAGCATTAGACAGAGCCGGTGATAATATCAGACATAAATCATGGCATGTATATGTGGCTTAAGAAAATATACCCGAACCCTTGGATGGTTACGGCCCGGCTGATCCTTGGACTTGAGCTTATATAAGCATCCAGAAGGTGGGGCTGACAGTAACTTGGTGGCAGCCTCTGCAGATGCCTCATCAGCAGCAGTTGCAATCCTTTTGACCAATGAAGGCTTAGCAGTTTCAGTCTGCATATAAAAATTGAAGAGCAACAGACATCAGCAGTGATATATAAAATGAATCTATGAGACACTGATGCATATAGTGCTGGATGTAAGTGGAAGAATAGGTGTGTGTGTTTCTGAACTATTGGTAAGCATTAGACAAAGCCGGCAATAAACAGACAAAAATCAAATCATGTATGAGGATTAAGAAAATATACCTGCTTACTGAAAAGGGTACCACCCAGCTGGCCCGTGGCCTTGTGCTTGAGGAGGTTTTCAGAAGATGGTGGCAGCACCATCGTCTTCACAGCAGCCTCATCAGGATCATTTTTTATCCATTTGAGTAGAGGAACAGAAGTTTCATCCTGCATATGAATAGCAACAGAACTCATCATTGATATTTAATAAATCTATGAGATAGACTGATGCAAATAGTGCGGGGTGTAAGTGGAAGAATAGGGTTGTGCATAGAGAACAGTTGACAACAATGCAAATGATTACAAAAGAAGCCAATGGAAATCAACAGTTTATATACTGGATGAGACAGACTGAAAAGTGAAAAATTAGTGTATGATGATTGTAAGCAAACGCAGTGTTTCTGAACTTTTGGTAAGCATTAGACAAAGCCAACAGTAATTAAACAGATAATAATGAAATCATGTATGTGGATTAAGAAAATATACCAGATTCATTAAAAGGTCACCACCCAGCTGGCCCATGGCCTCGTGCTTGTAGAGGTTTTCGGAAGATGGTGCCGGCACCATCGTCCTCACAGCAGCCTCATTAGCCCCATTTTGCATCCACTTGAGTAAAGGCGCAGCAGTTTCAGCCTGCATAAGAATGGGAACAGATCTCAGCAGTGATATTGAATGACTCTGAGACAGACTGATGCATATAGTGCTAGATGTAAGTGGAAGGGTATGGCCGTGTATGGACAACAGTTCACAACAATGCAAGGGTGTGTTCGGTTCTGAAACAGCGTGGAATGGAATGGAATGGTTCCATTTCAGAGGAATGGAATGGTTACATTTTTGTTCGGTTGGGAAAAATGGAGAGCAGAAGAGATCGAGGTTAAACTAACCAATTGTCTCAAAATTGTAATTAACAATTGCAAATGACATTTTAATCTCAAAGTCGTAATTAACAGCGCCTAATGGTGCTCTTTTAATCTAAAAATCGAAATTAACATCATTTTATGTTGGGTTAGGGGAACTGGAGTAGATGAACATTACTGTATGATGATTGTAAGCAAACGAATTTGGTGTTTCTAAACTTTTGGCTTCGAGATCTTATGGGTTTCAACTCTAGCCTACCCCAACTTGTTTGGGACTGAAAGGCTTGGTTGTTGTTGTTGTTGTTGTAAACTTTTGGCAAGCATAGAAAAAACCGACAATAAACAGAGAAAAATCAAGGCATGTTTTGTGGATTAAGAAAATATACCATATTCATTAAAAGATCACCACCCAGCTGGTGCGTGGCCTTGTGCTTGTAGAGGCATTTAGAAGATGGGGGCGGCATCAACATACTGGCAGCCTGATCAGCCGCAGTTTTGATCTTCCTTTTGAGTAAAGGCCCTAAAGTTTCAGTCTGCATATGAATAGCAAAACAAAAGGCAGACCTCAGCAGTGATATTGAATTACTGTATGAGATAGACTGATGCATATAGTGGATGCTCTTAGCCTTTTGCAGCGTGAACACTAGCTATGGACAGACAAAAAACTAGTTAACTCAGCTTTGTCTAGATATGAATGTACTACCACCATCCAAAAGCTTAAGCCTTATTTATTTTTGAGAAATCAAAACAAGCAAAGTTTGACCAAAATTTTAGAACATTCTATCAACAAATATAATACTGTGTAGATACCGTAGGAAAATATATTTTATTATCTATTTAATGATATTAATTTTGTATTTTGCATGTTACTGATTTTTGGTAAAAGCTTAGTCAAACATGGTATAGTTTGACTTTCTAAAAATAATATAAGCCCAAAGCTTTGGGATGGAGGCAGTAGTATCTAGAGCTAAAACACATCTAGATACATCCGTATCTACAGATAGTTGAGTCAATTAATTTGGATCTGAGGGAGTATCAGATTCAGACTACATCATGGTAAGTTGGTTAAAAAATTACCCCTGGGCGGTCCCTGCCCAGCTCGGCAGTGGCATTTCGCTTCTTGTGCTGCAGATCGGGCCATGCTCCTGCAGCAGGTGGGGCGCTATTCTCGTTCCCCATAGCCTCAGCACGGAACCTGGAGGTACCAACCTGATACAGAGAATATAGAGCATGGTGTCACAGAGGCTTTACGCACAAACAGCTGAAGACATGTGCTACTTTAAGCATATTCCAGAACAGGAACAGATTGAGGATGCAGAGACCAGAGAGACACTTAAAAGGTAAAGAGTGGATAAGCAAACGGAGTACCTGCTTCGCGGGGCTGGGGACGCAGCTCAGGCTCAGCCAACTGCCCACATGCGTGGTGGCCTTACGCTCCATTGCCCCCACCGCCGAGGTCTTGCCTTTCCTGTACAAGCTGACAAAAGATACAGTGAGGATCAGCAGAAACTACAAAGGTTGCAAATGTCGACAAATAAAGGAAGAACACCCCAATCCAAGCAAAGGTAGCCCCCGCCCCCCACCCCCATCAATCACTCCCAGCTCGAGGGTGACCAGAAAGACACCCCTTTGCCCAGAATAGGAAAGAGATGCGCAAGATATCGAGGAGAGGAAAAAAGAACCGATCTCGAGAAAGGAGAGAACATTACTAGTCCTACCTAATCCGCTTGGGCTAGATGCAGCTTGCCCCTCCAAGCTGGATGCCTGGACGGTGGAGGCGAAAGGAGGGGATCGAGCTAGCGGCTTGCATCCGTCGGCAATCGGCACTCGATCGGGAGAGAAGGGGTGCTACATAAAGGGGAGGGGTAACATATTTTATTACACAGTGAACTTACTGATGTGACTAGTCATTACATGTCTCACTGAAACTAGGGCCCATAGTGTGGCACCCCAAATTTACTTGAAGCTGCCCGGCGGGACGCATTGGCGCGTCAAGAAACCCCCGAATTGTAGCGGGGAAATGAAACATTTCACAAAAATTCGAAATTCAAGCACACCGCCACGCGCCAAGCACGCGGCTGTTCCTTCCTCTTCCTCGGTTCCTCCTCCCCTATCCGAAAAAACCCCAAATCCCAAGCTCAAACCAAAAAAAAACAAAAAACAAATCCCCTGGCCGCCATGCATGTCCTCGTTAACCCGCTGGAGATCGTTCCCGGACGATGCGGACCACCCGCCCTGAGATCCAGAATTCCGTCCACCTCGAGGCACTGCGTGCTGTCTCGCAGCAGCGGCTTGAGGGCGCTGAAGAGGAAGTTCCGCCGGAAAGTGCTCATGGCAACCGTGCAAGCTCACCGGCGTGCTGTATCCCGAGAGGAACTGGTCAAAGCTTTGCTATTCGCCACACACAAAAAAATTGCGGGCCAAGATCTGGTCAAAGCTTCGTCGATGGCTTGCCGCGAGAGGCTTGGAGTCCAGAGTCAATAAACTAGCTGCTCGAGGACTTGGGCGGTTTACACGGATTCATATTAACTGACTCAAGTTTGTTAGTCTAGTTAACAAATGCATCTAGATACATCCATATCTAGACAGAATTGAGTCCATTAATATGAATCAGAGGGGAGTACCTGAAAGTGTTTCATGCTACCAACTAATGCGCTGGCAGGAATCAGAAGTAATTGTGCTACTACTTGTACGATGAGAGTGTGTGGGTGTCGAATTTTGCAACGCGATCATCCAGATGCTTAATCTAGCGCCAAGGCGTACAAATCATAACATACTACGCACCAGAACATAAGAGTACGAATCATAAAGTAGCTCAACATTTTGCATCAGGGCTGGTGGTCCTGAGACTACGGGGCATGATGATCTCAGTGCATCCTCTTCAACGCAAAGTGTACTCGGTCCACGGCCTCTTTCTGTAGGCTGGATAATCTCAGGTGCAGGACCTTCGTCTATGAGAGGCTCGTCATCAGTACCATCCACAGGTGCATCAGGGCTGGGTGGTCTTGAGACTACCCGGACGCCCGTGATGATCTCCGGGCGTGCATCCACTTCAACGCAAAGCTGTGTACTCGGTCCACGGCCTCCTTCTGTAGGCTGGATAATCTCAGGTGCAGGACCTTCGTCTATGAAAGGCTCGTCATCAGTACCATCCACAGGTGCATCAAACTGAGATTCATCTTCAAATCTCCCATCAAACTGAGAGACCTCTTTAACTCTATGCTTCTGCAATTAGTACATCAACCGATTAGACAAACATCTAAGGGATGCAACCTGAACAAATGCCGTTTTACATATTTACCTTCTCATCTGGCACAGCACATGTCCCAGAGCTGAAACCCGTTTCCTGAAGCAAGCGCTTTTTCTCTCCTTCCCGTCCATCCATCTGCAACAAGTTAAATTTGAGTACAGAACCTTGCACAGCAATGCAAACTATTGATTGAAACAGCGGCAACATCAATATAAATAATTAACTACATATGCCAGCACACATACAGTGTGAGCAAGATCTGCTTCTCCTGCTAAAGGATCATTATATGGTTCACCATGCTAAACCCGCCTAACATATGTGCGGTCCATCCCAAAAATGTGTAAATGATCTGCCACTACAGGGTGAGGCCTCTTCTCACCATTCATACATGTGCAGCGCGGGCAATACACGTCCAGGTTGTGACCATCATGAGCTCTAATAAACCCCATAAAGGGTTGAACACCATTTATATATGAAGGGGAACATAAGTGTCCATGCAGTTTCCAAGTTCTGTCCATCTGTTTAATTATGAGATACAGTGGTTGGTGATTAATTTAAGGCGAAGTAGGAAATGTATATCCATCGAGTACAAAACTATACTACATGATTATGCATTTCAGCAATCATGTCGAGTACAAAACAAAAAATGCCCATCGACATTTTAGCAAACAGATCGTGTACAAAACTCTGCCATGGCATTTCAGCAAATTAACGGATCGAGTGCAGAACTGACTCTATATGCCCACGCAAATGAACAAATTGATCGATGACAAATCGAGCGGAAAACTATAAAGTGCCAATTAGTTCGAGCATACTGACGAATTTTTTTAGCAGCATCAAGAAAATATAAATCGTTAGGCTGTCTTGCCCGATACATGATTGAGCTAGAGATAGCAGCCCTACCGTGGATCAACTTGACCGCCGGTGCGTCTCGAGAAGAACGACGGGGAGGGGAAGCTTCTTCTTCGCACGGACGGGACGGGGAGGGGAAGCTCTTCGCACGGACGGGGATAAGTTGTGTACGGGTGGGTGGGGGGTCATGCGGCCGGGCCGCCGGGGTGATAATTAAGGTTGGTAGGTGGCGTTTAATGGAGTTGCGTGTGTAATTTGCCGTGCACAAGGTTGAGGAATAGGCGGTTCCCTTTGCCGCGCGCACAATTCAAACTATCCCGCCCATGTAGTTTAAATTCGCCATATTTTCGTTAAATCGACATAAAGTCATGTGAGTGGGGGAAAATTAGCAAAGTTGCTTGAAAAATAGTAAAACTCTGGAATTATCCTTTAAATATGCTCTACTTCGTGTGAAAATCGGGGTGTGGAAGCATGTTGAGCTGTTTTATTTGTACTTTCTTCATTAAAACTCCCATTTTATGCACTTTGGATGGAAAGAAATCATTTGTACATAAATTTTGACAACGCCATTTGCAAACACTAATTGTTTACATGCCAAGATGCACCCATCCACCAAATATATATGTGGCAAAAGTTTATCACAATCTAGCAGATATGCATAATTAGTGAGGGACCCCTTTTGATTTTGTGCAATTTCCACTAATTAGGTAGAGATCGAGAAGGGTTAATTAATTAGGCCATGTTAGGGGTTATGTGTTTTAATAGGTTGTGTGGATTCAAATACAACTTCTTTATTTGTGTGCTATGATTAATCAAAACTAGATCGATCGACTGCGCACACATTATTAGAGGCGCATGCCTTTGCGCACAAAGTGCATGTGTGTGTTGTTGGCCACCAACGAGAGAGAGAGAGAGAGAGAGAGAGAGAGAGAGAGATAGAGGTAGAGAGAGCTACATACGAGAGAGCGATTGAAATCCCCAAATTAAACACATATATATGCATGGCACATTTAATTTAATTAGAGGACCGCGAGGCACCCCTGGCCTGCTTGATGCATAATTAAGTGTCATTGGCCTATATATATAGGGTTTAATTAGGGTTTAGGGTTTAGGGTTAGGAGGTTAGGGTTTAGGGTTTAATGTTTATGGTGTTTAGGGTTTAGGGATTAGGGATTAGGGTTTATTTAGGGTTTAAGGTTTAGGGATCATCGATCGAGTGCGCACACACATTATTAGAGGCACACGCGCCTTTGCGCATAAAGTGCATGCGTATATGTGTGTGTTTTTTGGCCACCAACGACATATAGATGATCGAGAGAGAGATTGAAATCCCCAAGAATATGTTCAAATATATATTAAAATATATGCACGAATTAATGCATGCATGGTAGGCCATGCATGCACACTAATTATATATATATTATGAGGAAACTTAATCAAATGTGTTTTCATTTAGAGAACTTGTCAAATTCAAGTTAATTAATTTATCATATGATAATTATATAATTAATTAATGAATCTCGGGGAGATGTTATACAACATATGATCGATATATAGGCCATGTATATATTAATTGGTTTTAATCTACCGTTTTTGCTAGCTAGCTGCATGCTATATATAGAGCATGTTTTTATTAGATCGGGTTATAGCTAGTATAGTTTAGGGTTATGTGTTTTAATTAACTAGGGTTTGATTAGCTAGGGGTTAGTTATATATATGGTTTAGGGTTAATGCATGTCACATTTAATTTAACTAGAGGAGCGAGGCACCCCTGGCCTGCTTGATGCACAATTAAGTGTCGTTGGCCTATATATATAGGGTTTAATTAGGGTTTAGGGTTAGCTAGCTGGGTTTAGGGTTTAGTGTTTTGGGTGTTTAGCTAGGGTCTAGGGTTTAGGGTTTAGTGTTTACTGTGTTTAGAGGGTCTAGGGTTTAGTGTTTAGGGTGTTTAGGGTCTAGGGTTTAGGGTCTAGTGTTTAGGGTCTATGGTTTAGGGTTTAATTAGTGTTTAGGGTGTTTAGGGTTTAGGGTTTAGTGTTTACGGTGTTTAGGGTCTAGGGTTTAGGGTTTAGTGTTGAGGGTCTAGGGTTTAGGGTTTAATTAGTGTTTAGGGTGTTTATAGGGGTTTAGGGTTTAGGGTTTAGGGTTTTAGGGTTTAGGGTTTAGGGTTTAGGGTTTATGGTTTAGGGTTTACGGTTTTTAGGGTCTAGGGTTTAGTACATGTTTAGGGTGTTTAGGGTCTAGGGTTTAGTGTGTTTAGGGTGTTTAGGGTTTAGGGGATTAGGGATTAGGGTTTTAGGGTTGTTTAAGGTTTAGGGATCATCGATCGAGTGCGCACACACATTATTAGAGGCACCCGCGCCTTTGCGCATAAAGTGCATGCGTATATGTGTGATATATAGATGATCGAGAGAGAGAGATTGAAATCCCCCAAGAATATGTTCAAATATATATTAAAATATATGCACGAATGCATGCATGGTAGGCCATGCATGCACACTAATTATATATATATTATGAGGAAACTTAATCAAATGTGTTTTCATTCGAGAGAACTTGTCAAAATTCAAGTTAATTAATTTATCATCGATAATTATATAATTAATTAATGAATCTCAGGGAGATGTTATACAACATATGATCGATATATAGGCCATGTATATATTAATTGGTTTTAATCTACCGTTTTTGCTATAGCTACATGCTATATATAGAGCATGTTTTTATTAGATCGGGTTATAGCTAGTATAGTTTAGGGTTATGTGTTTTAATTAACTAGGTTTGATTAGCTAGGGGTTAGTATATATATGGTTTAGGGTTAATGCATGTCACATTTAATTTAACTAGAGGATGCGAGGCACCCAGGCTGCTTGATGCACGATTAAGTGTGGTTGGCTATATATAGGGTTTTGTTGGGGTTTAGGGTTAGCTAGGGCTGGGTTTAGGGTTTAGTGTTTTGGGTGTTTAGCTAGGGTCTAGGGTTTAGGGTTTAGTGTTTACTGTGTTTAGAGGGTCTAGGGTTTAGTGTTTAGGGTGTTTAGGGTCTAGGGTTTAGGGTCTAGTGTTTAGGGTCTATGGTTTAGGGTTTAATTAGTGTTTAGGGTTTAGTGTTTACGGTGTTTAGGGTCTAGGGTTTAGGGTTTAGTGTTTAGGGTCTAGGGTTTAGGTTTTAATTAGTGTTTAGGGTGTTTATAGGGTTTAGGGTTTAGTGTTTAGGGTTTAGGGTTTTAGGGTTTAGGGTTTAGGGTTTAGGGTTTATGGTTTAGGGTTTACGGTGTTTAGGGTCTAGGGTTTAGGGTTTAGTGTTTAGGGTGTTTAGGGTCTAGGGTTTAGTGTGTTTAGGGTGTTTAGGGTTTAGGGGATTAGGGATTAGGGTTTTAGGGTTGTTTAAGGTTTAGGGATCATCGATCGAGTGCGCACACACATTATTAGAGGCACCCGCGCCTTTACGCATCAAGTGCATGCGTATATATGTGTGTTTTTTGGGCCACCAACGATATATAGATGATCGAGAGAGAGAGATTGAAATCCCCAAGAATATGTTCAAATATACATTAAAATATATGCACGAATGCATTGTAGGCCATGCATGCACACTAATTATATATATTATGAGGCAACTTAATCAAATGTGTTTTCATTCGAGAGAACTTGTCAAAGTTCAAGTTAATTAATTTATCACGATAATTATATAATTAATTAATGATTCTCAGGGATATGTTATACAACATGATCGATATAGGCCATGTATATTTTAATTGGTGTTAATCTACGGTTTGCTAGCTAGCTAGCTGCTATATATAGAGCATGTTTTTATTAGATCGGGTTATAGCTAGCTAGTATAGTTTAGGGTTATGTGTGTTAATTAAGTAGGGTTGATTAGCTAGGGTTAGTTACATATATATGGTTTAGGGTTAATGCATGGCACATTTAATTTTATTAGAGGATCACGAGGCACCCATGACCCACTCGATCGATGCACAATTAAGTGTCGTTGGCCTATACATAGGGTTTAATTGGGGTTTAGGATTAGCTAGGGTTTAGGGTTAGGGTTAGGGTACGTTTAGGGTCTAGGGTTTAGGGTGTTTAGGGTTTAGGGATTAGGGATTTAAGGTTTTAGGGTTGTTTAAGGTTTAGGGATCATCGATCAGTGCGCACACACATTAGAGGCACCCGCGCCTTACGCATAAATTGCATGCATATATATGTGTGTTTTGGGCCACCAACGATATATAGATGATCGAGAGAGAGATCGATTGAAATCCCCAAGAATATGTTCAAATATACATTAAAATATATGCCTGAATGCATTGTAGGCCATGCATGCACACTAATTATATATATATTAAGGCAACTTAATCAAATGTGTTTTCATTCGAGAGAACTTGTCAAAGTTCAAGTTAATTAATTTATGACGATAATTATATAATTAATTAATGAATCTGGGATATGTTATGCAACATGATCGATATAGGCCATGTATATTTTTAATTGGTGTTAATCTAAGGTTTGCTAGCTAGCTGCTATATATAGAGCATGTTTTTATTAGATCGGGTTATAGCAGCTAGCTAGTATATATAGTTTAGGGTTATGTGTTTTAATTAAGTAGGGTTGATTAGCTAGGGTTAGTTACATATATATGGTTTAGGGTTAATGCATGGCACATTTAATTTTATTAGAGGATCACGAGGCACCCATGACCCGCTCGATCGATGCACAATTAAGTGTCGTTGGCCTATACAGAGGGTTTAATTGGGGTTTAGGATTAGCTAGGGTTTAGGGTTAGGGTTAGGGTTAGGGTTAGGGTATGTTTAGGGTCTAGGGTTTAGGGTTTAGTGTTTAGGGTGTTTAGGGTTTAGGGATTAGGGATTTAAGGTTTTAGGGTTGTTTAAGGTTTAGGGATCATCGATCGAGTGCGCACACACATTATTAGAGGCACCCGCGCCTTTACGCATAAATTGCATGCATATATATGTGTGTTTTTTGGGCCACCAACGATATATAGATGATCGAGAGAGAGAGAGAGAGAGATTGAAATCCCCAAGAATATGTTCAAATATACATTAAAATATATGCACGAATGCATTGTAGGCCATGCATGCACACTAATTATATATATATATTATGAGGCAACTTAATCAAATGTGTTTTCATTCGAGAGAACTTGTCAAAGTTCAAGTTAATTAATTTATCACGATAATTATATAATTAATTAATGAATCTCAGGGATATGTTATACAATATGATCGATATAGGCCATGTATATTTTAATTGGTGTTAATCTACGGTTTGCTAGCTAGCTGCTATATATAGAGCATGTTTTTATTAGATCGGGTTATATCTAGTATAGTTTAGGGTTATGTGTTTTAATTAAGTAGGGTTGATTAGCTAGGGTTAGTTACATATATATGGTTTATGGTTTAATGCATGGCACATTTAATTTTATTAGAGGATCACGAGGCACCCATGACCCGCTCGATCGATGCACAATTAAGTGTCGTTGGCCTATACATAGGGTTTAATTGGGGTTTAGGATTAGCTAGGGTTTAGGGTTAGGGTTAGGGTACGTTTAGGGTCTAGGGTTAGGGTTTAGTGTTTAGGGTGTTTAGGGTTTAGGGATTAGGGATTTAGGGGTTTTAGGGTTGTTTAAGGTTTAGGGATCATCGATCGAGTGCGCACACACATTATTAGAGGCACCCGCGCCTTTACGCATAAATTGCATGCATATATATATATGTGTGTTTTTTGGCCACCAACGATATATAGATGATCGAGAGAGAGAGATTGAAATCCCCAAGAATATGTTCAAATATACATTAAAATATATGCACGAATGCATGGTAGGCCATGCATGCACACTAATTATATATATATATTATGAGGCAACTTAATCAAATGTGTTTTCATTCGAGAGAACTTGTCAAAATTAAAGTTAATTAATTTATCACGATAATTATATAATTAATTAATGAATCTCAGGGATATGTTATACAACATGATCGATATAGGCCATGTATATATTAATTGGTGTTAATCTACGGTTTGCTAGCTAGCTGCTATATATAGAGCATGTTTTTATTAGATCGGGTTATAGCAGCTAGCTAGTATAGTTTAGGGTTATGTGTTTTCATTAAGTAGGGTTGATTAGCTATGGTTAGTTACATATATATGGTTTAGGGTTAATGCATGGCACATTTAATTTAATTAGAGGACCGCGAGGCACCCCTGGCCTGCTCACAATTAAGTGTCGTTGGCCTATATATAGGGTTTAATTAGGGTTTAGGGTTAGGGTTAGGGTTTAGGGTCTAGGGTTTAGTGTTTAGGGTTTAGGGATTAGGGATTAGGGTTTCAGGGTTGTATAAGGTTTAGGGATCATCGATCGAGTGCGCACACACATTATTAGAGGCACCCGCGCCTTTGCGCATAAAGTGCATGCGTATAGTTTAGGGTTATTTGTTTTAATTAAGTAGGGTTTGATCAGCTAGGGTTAGTTACATATATATGGTTTAGGGTTAATGCATGGCACATTACATCTAGTTTAAATCTCAAGAATGTTTATACATGATAGGCCATATGTGCAAAGGAATTTTTTCCCCGTGAACTTGTCAAAATTCAAGTTTATCAGTGCCAATGGAAACTAGTCCAAAAAATTACATAGAGGACCAAAAGTACTAGACAATAACTAATAGAACCTGCAACTTTACAAAAAGGACCCCAAAACATATAGAAGAAAATCAATCGAGTCCTTCTGGACCGCACATCAGATCTCTGCTCCGCATCCTTTCCAGCAACTCCGTCGCCGGGGACGCACCACTTGGGACGGTGTCGCCGGTAGTCGCCAGGACGAAGGAGAAGAAGGGCCTCAGCAACGGCATATTGGCTCTGAGAAGGGTCGCTGAAAGTCCAAGATGTGCACGGGCAAGACGGATGACGCCGTCGTATGCCCCGAGCTTGTGAACTTTAGCAGCTTGACTTCCCCATTGGCCAGATCTGAAGCACTGACCAAAGCAAGCCTCACCGTTAGCGCCATCACATTGATGGCACCAGATCGGGGTTTGGCCGGCAAGATCCGCCAGATTCACCATAGGCCAGATCTGAAGCCGATGACGAGATCCCCGACTCCATTGCGCCATTCTGCTCATGGGAAACACTGGATCTAAGCTTACAACAACACTAACTCCCTCGGATCCAAATTAGCTGACTCAACTTTGCTTATCTAAATATGGATGTATCCACACATGTTTTTACTCTAGATACATACACGTCTAAGGAAAGTTGAATCAATTAATTTAGTTCGGAGGGTGTACAATATACAGAGAGAAGTCGGCCTCGTCTCCGGCCGGCGAGGCCGCCGGAGAGAAGGGGGAGAGGAGCCGGGGGAGTGGGAGAGACTCGAGAGAGAAAGAGAAGAGGAAGAAATGAGAGCTCCCTGGGGAAGAACATTATTTTTGTCGTTCTGCTCGTAGCTTGAAACTGAAAATTTCGGCCACGCGCCAAATCATCCCGCCGCATCCATTCGAAAATCCCGTGACCAGTTTTACCCTTTTAACCCTGGTCCGGAAGCTACAACCCACCGACCATGGAGGGCTCATTCGGTAACAATGAAATATCTTGCCTAGATCCCGAACCCTCCCCACAGGCCCACACCCACCCACCAACCATTCGCCCCATTAGCTCAAAAATACTCTCACAAGCCAAAGCTCTGACTCTCTACAGTACTAGATCTGCTTCGCCGCCGGCATACTCCTCCACAGCGTAGCCTTGATCGTGTTGGCTGTCCACCCACCAGATCCGCTCCCCCGCCGCCCTCGTCACCGACGGATCTGCTTCACCGCCGACCTCGCCACCGACGGATCTGCTTCACCGCCGACCTCGCCACCGACGGATCTGCTTCACCGCCGACCTCGCCACCGACTACCTCGCCGCAGCGGCTGTATCAACTTCACCGAATACCTTGCCAGCCAACCACTAACGCCCGCTTCTACTGAAACAGGGTCGATTCATCGTCTCCCGCGTTCGCCGCCGCTGGAATGCAAGTTGCCGCCCCCGTCCACCCCGCCGCAGCTTGGTTAGTACGCTGGCCCGTTAGATCGCGGTGTTTCTTTAGCCATGTTTTGTGTAGTTATTTGCAGATCTCATATGCCGTTAACTTTCTTGATGTGTTGCTTCGCATGAAGTTTGTTTAAATGTTGTACAGTACAAAAGCATTATCCGGTCGCTACCATCCTGTTCATTCTACTGACACCTGTGTGCATCCACATATTTATAGCCTTGTACCCATTCATTTGCTGCCAACTGTTTTTGTACTGCATGCTATTGTCGCACTGCTTTTATAGTCGTGCTATGGGCATTTCCAATCTGCTTGTTCTTATACCACGTCATTAGCTCACCGCTAGCTGTTTTCTCGTGTCTGCTATTCTCACACTGCTTTTATAATCATGCTATGTGCATTTCCAATCTGCTTGCTCTTATACCTCGTCTTTAGCTTATATAGTTATTGCTGCGTGCATGTCTGGTCTTTGTATTATCGTAGACTGACTTGTCAATGTTATTTTTCCTTGGGATTGATCATGCGAACCACTTATTAGAACATCCAACATTAACAGCGGGGACGCTAGGTAAGGTTGGAATCTGAGTTCGTGGTTGGTAATTTTGGCAGTTTACTTCCGTTATTATCTATAACCTATATGCATTGTTCCTTATGCAAGAGATTAACACTTGGAACCCTGCCATAGCAATGCCATTCATGCTTTACTATGTTTCTGCCTATTTGATATGCTTGTCTTGGAGAAACTTCGAGGGTGATTTGAACCTGACATTTGGTCATTCTTAATGCCAGTTTACTTTATGTGTAAAACCTTGGCATTACCCTACTCTAAATCTGAATGTCTGAAATTCGTATCTCATGCAAAGCAACATCTAGTTGGTTTTAATTTGATATCTGGTAACTATTGGCTTATTCATTTGGCAGCTCAAGTTTTTTGTTATTTGAAACCAGCTGACTTGGTCTTAAATGTGATATCTAAACACAGATTAAGGACAATGGAGCAGGAGGATTAGCATTTCACTTGATGGCTGAACCTAAAATGATAGGCATGTTGACCACGACTAGTGCACGCAAGAGAAGGACCTGCAGTGAGCCAGTATGTGCTTAG